>CAUYQV010099956.1:0-17923 GCA_963574575.1 Galagoides demidoff | reverse complement strand
CATGGCATCACAGCTCATAGCAACCTCCAACTCCTGGGCTCAAGTGAGTCTCCTGCCTCAGCCTCCCAAGTAGCTGGGACCACAGGCGCCCGCCATAACGCCCGGCCATTTTTTGGTTGCAGCCATCATTGTTGTTTGGTGGGACCAGGCTGGGGATTCGAACCCGCCACCTTAGGTGTATGTGGCTGGCGCCTTAGCCGATTGAGCCACAGGCGCCGAGCCTGCTTAACTTCTTTAGGTAAAAAGTTTTCTGCACTAGACAAAAAAATTGTTTTAAAAGTCAAAGTAAATTACTTCAAAAAAAGCCAGTAGCTAATTCCATATGAAAACATGCCCACAGGGTGGTTTCTGTTTCTATCTAATTATCCAAATGTTTCATTTATTCAGAATGTGAAAAGTAAAGCCAGAGCTACAAGTATCTTAAGCACTTAGGGTAGTAACTTACATTTATATAATCCTAGTACCTACTACTTTTTAGAAAGCTTCCACAAACTTTTGTCTTACCAAGAAGTAGGAATATTTTATTCCTAAGCCTGTGAGATGGGATAGATATAACTAATCCTGTTTTACAGGTGAAGAAACTTAGATATGGAAAAGTGAAATGACTTTTCTAAGGAACTAAAATTAGTAATATGGCCAATGCAAGTGATTCAGGATACCATGGATTAGCTCAGGCAGCTATCTTTAACCCTCTTTTATGAGTATAAAATCACCTAAGCAGCCACTCTGTTGCCCAGGGTTGAGCACAATGGCATCAGCTGAGCTCACAGCAACCTCAATCTCCTGGGCTCAAGCAGTCATACCTCAGCCTCCCAAGTAGCTGGGACTACAGGTACTCACCACAATGCCCTGCTGATTTTTCTGTTTTTAGTGGAGATGGGGTCTTGCTCTCAGGTTGGTCTCAAACTCCTGAGTTCAAGGGATCCTCCTGCCTCAGCCTCCCAGAAAGCTAGAATTACTGGTGTGAGCCACCATATTCATCCTTTCTTTTTTAATTGACTGACACTGGGGTTGGGAAGGACATAATTATTTTTGCAGAATTTTCCAGTGGAAGCAGGGAGCTAATTAATACATGAATTAAATAACCATTTGGTTATTAAATAATGTACCCTGCAGCATTGAAACAGTGACATTTGTCTAGCCCATTGCAACACAACCTTTGGAGGCATTCTTTAAGAGTTAGTACTTCTGCTGTGAAAAGCCTAGTTGATATTATTGCTGCTTTAATGCTATAGGAACATGGTGATCTCATCTTGAACTAATGGAGTGCTTTTAAGGTTCCCAGCAATAATTTTCTAAAATCATAAACTTTAGGAATGTATAACATTATAGGAGGAAATTGAAATTGGGTTTGTCTCACCCCCTATTATACAATTCGTTAGTGGCAAAGCAAGAACTCTAGGTCACCTGACCATCAAGTTCCATGCTTATAAGTGAAGAAGCTGCCTAAAATGCTAAACTGACTCAGAGTATCTAGCCATAGATAAAATGTGGTTAGAAAACCTTGGTCAGGTGAGTCCTAGCCAAGTGTGTACCCACTTATTTACTGTCTCCTCCCAGGTCAGTGAAAACATCTGATAACTAGAAGTCCATTTACGGGAAGGTTTGATTTAGGAATATTTTGAACTTCAGGTGTTGAACACACTTTTGAAATGGGTGTGTTCTAAATGTAACAGCCACCTTACATTATCATTGAATTTCACTCTAACATCTTTTTAAGGGTTACAATCCCACTTCCAGAAGAAAGGCAGGAAGCAAAATTAGTTAACTGTATAACATAGCAACGTTTCTGTGTTTAAGATGCATATTAGGCTACTCAGGAGGCTGAGGCAAGAAAGTTGCTTAAGCCCAAGAGTGTGAAGCTGCTATGAGCTGTGACACCATGGCACTCTACCAAGGGCAACATAATGAGATGCCTTCTCCAAAAAAAAAAAAAAAAAAAATAGAAATAAAGGAGCACATTAGGTCAAATCTCCAAACTTAGGCCCTCTACCAATTCTTTCCTTTAGATAGCCCATGCTTCATCTTTAATATAAATTCTCTTTTAATTCTCCAGCAGCCATGTTTTATACAATTACTGATTTTAGAGGTGAGGAAAGGAACTTCCTAAAAACTATCCCCTCAAAGATATTCTTTCGTAACTGCCTCCTTAATTTAGCTGAGTGTCAAGGAGATTAGCATCACTTGTTTACCAGTTCTTCACTAATATCCTATTCTAATGTAATACAGATGAATTTGTAGAATTCACTTGCCTTCTTTTGACTGACGTGGGCTTCAGATTTCTAATTTATCTTTTGCTTGATACTGTGTTTAGAAAACTAAGGTTTATTATTGGTTTAAAATGGCAGTTTCAGAACTTAGCTGCATTATCTTTCATGTGACTAGACCTCATCAGTATATTTTCATGTCCGTTAAGTAGAGGATAAGGAAGGAGGGAAGTCCTTTGTGTAAAAGCAGTCTTCTCTTGATGCTGGAAGTTTGATGCCTGACGGGAAATGATACAGACATGTGTGATAACAAAGTGACATGAGGAAAAATTGCCTATAAGGTTCCCTGGGTTGTCCAGGATGAATGGCTGTGGGTTGGCAGATAAGACTAAGGATTAGTGAATTACAGTTTAAGAGAAAGTTGAAATGGTGGGATAAACCTATTTTAGGGAAAGTTTAGGCAAAAGCAGATAATATAAAAGTTAATAGCCATGTAAATAAACTTACTTTTTGACTCTCCTGGGTGAAAATATTAAAGCATTGGGATTTATTAAAGGCAAGGACCCATCAGAAAAGTCAAGGGGTGCAAAAAAAATTCCTTATGAGTCTAAGGCAGGTGTTCTTAAACTACGGCCTGCTGAGGACATTTATCCGGCCCCCTGGGTGTTTTTGCCACTGCTACCTGTCCTGCTTAGCAGCCGACTCATTCTGGGGCCCGCAGTCCAGCCCTCCAACAGTCTGAGGAACAGTGAACTGGCCCCCTGTTTAAAAAGTTTGAGGACCCCTGGTCTAAGGAATTTGTACATATCAAAACATTTCTAACAATTTACAATCTCAAAGATGTGGAAACAACTCAAGTGCCAACCTATACATACATGAATGAATTAATAAAATGTGGTATGCATACTGTGGAGTACTACTTAGCCTTAAAAAAATTACAGTCTAGTATCTTTTGGAACAACCTGAGTGCAACTAGACACCATTCTGCACTTATAAGTGAAACATCACAAGAATGGAGAAACAAACGCATGTACTCAGTGCCAGTTGGAACTAATTGATCAACATTTAAGTGCACATATGGAAGTAAATTTCAGTGAAAATCAAGCTGAGGGGGAGGAGGAAGAAGGGGATGGGTACAAAGTATGTAAACAAAACGTGTGTGCCCTCTGAAATTTTTTAAAAAGAGGCTTAAAAATAAGTAAAATTATAGAAAAGTGTTTACTAGCAAGTGAAAAAACTTCTAACCCATGGGCGGCACCTGTGGCTCAAAGGAGTAGGGCACCAGCCCCATATACCAGAGGTGGCAGGTTCAAACCCAGCCCCAGCCAAAAAAAAACTTCTGACCCTCTTGTTATTCTTAAAATTTGAATTTCTTCACAGGGTAGGATTTTTAATTGCATCAGAAAATAAACTGCATATATAGCCCCCCGATATCCATCTTCTCTTTATTATTATCTCAGATCAACTATCTTTCTCCCTTGCCAAGAATACCAAAGGAACATCTCATGCCCTGTTCTACGTCTCAACCCCCTTCTAATCCATCATCCATACTGTAGTTGGAGAAATCTTTCTAGAAATAGAAAATGGCTTTCTATTCGCCTCAGAATAAAATCCAAATTCCTTGGCAAGCTGTGTAAGACCCTTCAAGAACTGTGCTCTGCTTACCTCTCCCTGTCTTTACTGTAACCCTCCATCTCCTTTTTCACCATACAACAGATTGAAGTTGTTTTCCATCTCTCCCTCTCATCAGGCCTCTGTGCATGCTACTCCCTCTACCTGAAACATTCTTTTCTTTTCCCTACCAACTTCTTTTCATCTAATGTTTACCCAGAACAGATGGCATGGGTGACCTTCTCTGGAAGAAGAGTTCTGCCTCCCCTCTCTTCTGGAGAGGGCAACCAAGTGTGTTTGGCCTATTGTTAGTTTAAGCCTCTGCTCAAATATCACCTTTATTTAGGGAGGCCCTCACTGACCACCCTACCTAAAACAGCAGTGCACCCTGTCAGTTTATAGCCTCTCACTCACTGTTCACTTAACAGTGTTTTATCACCACCTGACATTTTGTCTGCTTCTACCTCCATCCTCACAAATCTCTTGATTACTTGGCTTTTACAAAAGTTCATTGCTGTATTCCAGTGCCTAGAATGGCACCTGTTACTTAATAAGCTCTCAATAAATACTTTTGAATGGTATCTTCAAAAGTAGTTTTTAGGGTGGCACCTGTGGCTCAAAGGAGTAGGGCTCCGGCCCCATATGCCAGAGGTGGCAGGTTCAAACCCAGCCCCAGCCAAAAACTGCAAAAGAAAAAGTGGTTTTTACACATCCTGGGTAAGAACACAACTACAATTTATACCAGTGTTTTTCAACCTTTTTAATCTCAGAACACACTTGGACTATATATAGTTCAGTGGTTCTCAACTTTCCTGATGCTGCAGCCCTTTAATATAGTTCCTGTGAGTCTCTCACAGGTTGAGAACTGCTGCTATAAACTTGTACTGCACACTTAAATTATGTTAATTTTAAAAAGTAAATATATATATATATATGTACACTATATGCTTTGAACTTCTTTTGAAAATAATTTAATTAGTGATCTTTAAAAATCTTGATGGCAGGGCAGCACCTGTTGCTAAGTGAGTAGGGCACTGGCCCCATATACCGAGGGTGGCAGGTTCGATCTCAGCCTGGCCAAATTGCAACCAAAAAATAGCCGGATGTTGTGGTGGGCACCTGTAGTCCCAGTTACTCAGGAGGCTGAGGCAAGGGAATTGCCTTAGCCCAGGAGTTGGAGGTTGCTGTGAGCTGTGTGAAGAGATGGCACTCTACCAAGAGTTATAAAATGACACTCTTATCTCTACCAAAAAAAAAAAATCTTGATGGCACACTTAAAATCCTCTCAGAGCACACTGGCTGAAAATCGCTGACTTAAATTTTACCTTACAACTGTAAACAGTGTAACCCAATTGTATGTACCCTTGTGTTGAGTGGAATTTTTACTTATTTTATTTTTTTTTTTTATTTTAATTTAGTTTAGTTTTTGGAGACAGAGTCTTATTTTGTCGCCCTCAGTAGAGTGCTATGGCATCATAGCTCACAGCAACCTCAAACTCTTGGGCTCAAGCTATTCTCTTCCCTCAGCCTCCCAAGTAGCTGGGACTATAGGCACCTGCCACAACCCCTGGCTATTTTTTTGTTGTTGTTGTCATTGTTGTTTAGCAGGCCCTGGCTGGGTTTAAACCCACCAGCCCTGGTGTTTATGGCTGGCACCCTAGATAGACACTGAGCTACGGGCGCTGAGCCCACACCTGGTTAATTTTTAAAAATTATTTGTAGAAACAAGATCTCACTATGGTGCCCAGGCTGGTCTCAAACTCCTGGCCTCAAGCGATCCTCCCTCCTCAGCTTTCCAGTACCCTGGGAGTATAGGTGTGAGTCACTGGGCCCAACTTATCTTGTTGATTAATTATAGTTTAGTTTTTTTGTTTTTTTGTTTTTTTGTTTTTTTTTTTGAGACGGTCTCACTTTGTTGCCCCTAGTAGAGTTCTATGATGTCATAGCTCACAGCAACCTCAAACTCTTGGGCTCGAACGATTCTCTTGCCTCAGCCTCCCAAGTATAGCTAGGACTACGGGTGCCTGCCACAAGGGCTGGCTATTTTAGAGACGGGGTCTCGCTCTGGCTCAGGCTGGAACCTATAAGCTCAGGCAATCCACCTGCCTTAGCTTCCCAGAGTGCTAAGATTACAGGCGTGAGCCACCTCGCGCAGCCTATAGTTTAATTTCTTTGTTGTAACTTTCTGCTCTGATTGGTATTTCCTCTAGTGGGAAAATGTGCTGTTAAACTATGTGGAATTACCTGACAGATTAGATTCCCAGTTTAGGTAGCTTTAGCCTAACAAATTTTATAAACCTAGAGATGCTTAGCTCCATTGTTACATTGGCAAGGAGAGGAGCTTACATAGGATCTCAGGCTACTATGCCTGGACTTAAGTCTTTTGTAGTCAACTCTCTCAGAAGGCAGATTTAGGGCAGTAACCCATACAACACACCCAACTTCGCAGAAAAGGGAAGTTCATTTCAAGATAGAACACCAGATAGAGTTTTGCAAGTAGGTTCAATAGGGAATAGAAGTTGTTCCTAGCATTAGGCACTAGTAAAGGCTGCAAATGAGAACCTGCCAGGTTAACAGCAAGGGAGTGATTTTACATTGACTTTCACATACTTTATTCCAAAATGCTTTAGTCTTTGTCATCACTGTTAACATTTTCAGATCACATTTATTAAACACTCTGTATATGGCATTAACATTGGGCGTTATACAAAGCAACAGGAATGGTAGTCTAGACCTGAGAGTATTCATTTAACTGAACAGAAATAAAGTTTAACATACCAAAGCAAGGCAACAGAGCAGATGAACAATTGTGTTATTGTTGCTTATACGAGTTTTTCTGAACATGATAAACTTTTTATTTGAAATTGGAACAAGAAAGGAGGAGGAGGGCAGCTTACATCCCACTCAGATTTTTTTAGAGTAGATTGTATCCTATCTCTTCTCCCACAGGAATAGGATCTCTCTGCAAAGAGCTAAGTAATGTTGCTGACAGTGAACCTCAGTCACTTTAGTGGAGACAAACGGGCAACTTAAGTCCTCATGTCTCAGGGCTAAGTAGTAGACATTGCAGATGGCAAAACATTTCGGGTAGAGGGATGGCTCACAAATGAGGAACTTAATTCCAAGAAACTGTGTCTCTCAGCCTTGCGGGTTCTCATGGTTGGTTTCTTCACAGTTCACTTTCTCTTAGGCCCCACCCCTCACTACAGAGAAGAACTTGTTGACGACAGCTCCACTTTTTCAAGTCTTGCATAAAGGCAGATGTCTCTGAAAATTTAGCTTGCGCAAAACATCTGTGTACTTGACTCTGTTCCCACGGTGTGTTTTCCTGTACTGCCCCTCCCCCCTTTTGGTTCTTTTTAAAAGTTAAAAACACAGTATGGTAACATCCTTTAAGAAAAATTTGTAGAACAAAAAAAAAAAATCAGGCACTGCACCATCATCTTAATAGCCGTTTCCATTCCTGCCTATTCTTCATTTAGGTGGTTTTTGCCTAGTTATGTCCTTTGTTGTAGCAGAAGTTCAGATACTTTGTTATACAGCCACTTCCCTGTTTTTTCCTGATTCTGGCATCATCTTTCGGTTTTTGGTCTTGAGTTACTGAAAGGGCACTGCAGCTTATCAGTGCTGTCAGTGAGTATTCATTTTTATTTTCCTTGCTTTTGAACCCAAGTATTCTAGATTTTAGAGTATAACTGAGAGCCAACTTTTATTTTAAAAGATACATATACATAATGTGTGTAAGGTTTTAAATTTTTTTATTTATTTTATTTTATTTATTTATTTGAGAACAAGTTTTACTCTGTTGCCCTGGGTAGAGTCCTACATTGTCACCTCGCAGCAACCTCAAACTCTTGGGCTCAAGTGATCTTCCTACCTCAGCCTCCCAATTAGTTGGGACTACAGGCGCCTGCCACAAAGCCTGTCTGTTTTTGTTTTTTTTTTTTAAGGGACAGGTACTCACTCTTTCTCTCAGGATGGTCTCGAACTCCTGAGCTCAGGCAGTCCACCTGCCTTGGCCTCTGAGAGTGCTAGGAATATAGATGTGAGCCACCACGCCTGGCATTAACTTTTTTTTTTAGGCAGAGTCTCAAGCTGTCATCCTGGATAGAGTGTGATGGCGTCAAAGCTCACAGCAATCTCAAACTCTTGGGCTTAAGCGATTCTCTTGTCTCAGCCTCCCAAGTAGCTGGTACTACAGGCACCCACCACAGTGCCTGGCTATTTTTTGTTGTTATCTTAGCTGGTCCAGGCCAGAACCCGCCAGCCTCTTTGTATGTGGCTGGTGCCCTACCCTCTGAGCTACAGGTGCCACTGGATCACTGTCTTAGAAGATAAGTAGAGGGCACCTAAGTCTCTCTGAGGTTGAAGACAGGGTAAAACATGGGAGTCAGAGGACAGGGAATTAATTGTAGTCAGAAAGTGAGAGCTTGATTTCTGAGATAAATCATCAAGATTTCTTGAGATGGATGAAGATCTCATGCTTCAAGAGAGACCCTTCAGGCTCAGTGCCTATGGCTCAAGCGGCTAAGGTGCCAGCCACATACACCTAAGGTGGCGGGTTCGAATCCAGCCCGGGCCTGCCAAACAACAACGACAGCTACAGCCAAAAAATAGCCGGGTATTGTGGCAGGCACCTGTAGTCCCAGCTACTTGGGAGGCTGAGGCAGTAGACTCGCTTGAGCTCAGGAGTTGGAGGTTGCTGTGAGCTGTGATGCTACGGCACTCTACCCAGGGGGACAGCTTGAGGCTCTGTCTCAAAAAAAAAAAAAAAAGAGAGAGACCCTTCGAATTAGAAGTCTCAAATGAGTGAAGGTCTTTAAAAGTCAGAAGGGTGAGAAATTTTAGGGCAAAGGTGTTGGATCTTTTTTTTTTTTTTTTGTGACAGAGCCTCAAGCTGTCACCCTAAGTAGAGTGCTGTTGAACTCCTTGGCTCAAGCAAGTGTTCTGCCTCTGCCTCACAAGTAGCTGGGACTACAGGCAACTGCTACAACACCCGACTGTTTTTTGGTTACAGCCATCATTGTTGTTTGGCGGGCCCAGACTGGATTCAAACCCCCTAGTTTAGGTGTATGCGGCTGGCGCCTTAGACACTTGAGGCTTGAGCTGTAGGCCCTGAGTCAGATCTCTTAAGATTCTAACAGGAATCAGTGGGAAGGAGAGAAAACTGAGCAAGAAAAGAGGTAATGAACAGATAATGACAAGGATGTCGAAAGGTGATAATAACAAAGGTTAGAAGATAACCTGAGCCTCAGAAGAGACTTTGCCAAGAGTGAAAGAGAAATGGTCTGAAAACAAGACTTGATATTTTGGTCAAATGCTTGAAAGCCTAACTTGCATTCCATCTGTAGGTGTGTTTTAAATACCTGGGAAGGCATTTGTTGAATCATGCAAATGAAATAATTTTTCAAATGCTGAAGAGTTTTTATGAGTTAATCTCTTTTTATTTTGTTTGGTTTATTTCCACCAACTATTTTAAATTTGGTGCCAAGTAATGTTGGTCATGTCTCTTAGTAACCAGTGCATCCAGGATTTTAAATACTGGGAAAAAACTGTTTAGGTCATTTACTTTTGGATCCAGACAGCTTTTGAGTTTTTTCCTTTTGAAAGAAAAGTATTTAAATCTAGAATTTAGGGCCACAGGACTGAGAAGTTTTGTTAAATCATCCTGTAAGGAAAATAGGCTCCTTTGAGTCGAGGCAGTTTTTCCTCTCTTTGGAGAATTACTCGCTCAAAAACAAAACACCCCCACCACTATCTGTCAATAGGAGAATTAGGGTCAGTTGGGTGTTGGGAAGTTGCTTAAGATCAACTCCTAGCATGAGCATCTGGGTTTTTTGTTTTCTTTTGTTGTTTGATTGGAAAGGGATGTTTATTTTTAGAGGGCTGATGAAGGCAAAACTGAGGTTTGAACCTTGCTGGGGTGACTGCACAGGGAGGGAGACTAGAAGGCAGCAAGTGGAATCTCAGAAAGGTCTGTTCTCTTAAGTCTCACTCAAAATGAAAAGTGTTTTGTGGCCAGGCTGCTCAGTGGAAAGTCCAGGAGTGGTGGCTACCTGGCGGAATGAGTTTGTTCTCTTTTCAAAGATATTCAGAAATCAAAATAATTGTAGATCTCTGCTGATCTCACAACACATGCCCAATTAGGCCCACCTGCTACCATTTGGAGTCCTGCCCTAGACCCTTTTTGAATGCCCTTGAACTATGATCTTTAATTGTTTCATAGTACTACTTAAAAACTCAAACCCCAAACTAAATGCTTTAAATCCCTAAAAGGAGGTCAAATGGTTGTGTGACCAGATAGTGCCTAAGAAGAAATGCTTTTGATCTCAGAGAAGACTAAAGAGGAACCAAGGGCTGGGCAGGCATCCACTTCTTTTCCTATGTAGGCTTTCTTTTCTTCTTTTGTAGGCCCACTGGTCTTCTTAACTTTCTGTTTTTGACACCAAGTTTTTGATATATATATTATATATTTTTTAAAAGCATTTGCATAATTCAACAAATTCCTTCACAGGTATTTAAAGCAAAGTTTAATATCCAAGAAACTTACTAAAAGAAAAAGCAGCAGCTTTAAGAGACAGCATGAAAGTATTTTCCCTTATCGGAATTTATCTAAATCTTTCCCCACTCGGACCTGAACTTTGTCTTCAGGATGCTTTGGAAAATAGAACAAACATTACAACAGGCTTTATAGTGAAATCCTGCCTTTGTTCTCTTTAGATGAACTGAACAGATGTGTTTTTAACTACTGGTTGCTCCAAACTATTAGATCAGCAATTGTCCTGTTTTAAAAATATCTAGAACAGGATAAGGGGTTAAAGTGCCACCCTGAATGTCAGGTGGCATGGGGACTTAGTCCTAGCTAACTAGCTGTGCGACTTGGGGCAAATCATTGAATTCTCTGGGCTTCAGCTGATGTATTAGATTCTCTCTTGCAAGCTAAGAAATGAATTTTTTAACTATCAAAAACCAAATATTTGTCAGAACTCACTAATGGATAGGCGACTAGAGAGAGACCAAGCTTAGAGAACAGGCAAGAGCTAGGGACACTCAAGGAAGGCTAGGGAACAGAAGTGGACTGACCCTTACCTTACCACTCTCTCATGGTAAATGCGACCCATTCCTCACCATACCTGCTTCTTTAGGTCACTTGCCTCAGATTCAGATCCCAGAGGAGATTTTCCAGCTGGTCATATGTAAGCCACATTCTAACTTCCTGCTCAACCTCTCATAGGTCCATAGTTGGAGCCCATCAAACCCCATGTGGGAAGATTCCCCAAAAGGAGACTAGGGTGATACTTAAAATGAGAGGTCTATTGTTGAACAGCCAAAAATAGCAAATGTCAAACCAGATGTGCCCCATCTGTAAAAATTGGAAGGTTAAATTATATGACCAATGGTAAAATTATTGGTCACAAATTATGTTGCTATCAAACATTTCTAAGATGCCCATGGTTGAGGCAAAATGGAATAACAATATCTTGTCAGTAAATGAACATTCTTACAGAACAGAAGAAAAGTAACTGGGGAAGGGTTTTGTTGGGTTTTGCTTCTTATTTAGGGTTTTCAGGGAAAGAAAGACTGGGAAGGTGAGTCCTGATAGGAATTTGTCTCTCAGCCTTGAACAAACAGACCTTTTTTATTTTCTTTAATTATAGAAAAGTAGAAAAGGGGAAAAACAAATAGCTGCATCTGAGTGTAGTTATGCTTCACATTGTGCAAGAGTTTAAGTGGAAGATTAGCTGGAACTAAAATAGTCTGATGTTTGTCATTAATAAGTACCAGAGTCCTAAGCTCTTTTGCTTTGCCAGTAGTTGGTCTACAAATGTGCCCCAACCTCTGCTTGTCTGCTGATAAGGAGAGAAATAATCTTGCCATCTGCATTCATGGGCATGTGTCTGGGAGTTAATGCTTTGGGGGAGAAGGTTCCAAGTTTGACTTGGCATTCTAATATTGATTGAATGGCCATGTAGGGTTGGGAGCAGGGAATGTCTAATTACAGACAGCAGTATGATATTTTGGTTTGAGTAATTTTTCCCCCCTGTCGTGATCTAAATTCCTTCAGGACTATAGAATCAAACTTCCTTCACTACCTACAGGCATGCTTTTGACTTTTGCAGCCCGGTTTCATGCATCAAGATACAATGACGTTTTTGGCGTTTTGACAGGTTTTTTCATTAGTATTGATAGTTGTGTAGTCCCTTGGCCTCTGGTCTGATATTTGAGACTTATTATGAAATTGGTACGGTCATACTAAGTTGAGGACATGAATGCATTTCTACTTAGTGGAATTGACAGAAGCTGTCCTAGTACTCTGAAAATTAAACAACTAAGCAGAGAAAGCCTACCAGGAAAGAGAGAGTGTTATAAGGGGGAATATATTTGAAAGTTTCCCATAGATAAGTATTCTTTAAGTATAAGTATTCTTATACTTTTAAAAGTATAAGATTTCAGATTATTTGTAGCATTTGAATTTAACATAAATGCCAACAAGTTTACCTTGTGGGATATTTCATATAGCCAACATTATAGAATAATTTACAAATTTTGGTTTCAAGGAGATGTGTAACAAACTCAAGAGTTTGACATTACAATCATGAAAATACACTTCGTTCACTTTAATATTAAAAGTATTATACCTACTTTCTGCAGTTTGATTTTTCATAGTAAATGATCCCTTTTCTCTTGTGTGTATTACATGTAAAATAGAGTTTCTGTCCAACAGCAATTCAGCAATGTGGCCAGGTGTGTTGTTGCTTTGTTTTGCTTCCGTGACCTTCATGTTGGTCATGGATGATCACCCTGGCCACATTCCTCAAAGATTATTCCAACCTCAGAACAGTTAAGTATTTTCTTCCCTTAGTTAACTTTTTCTTCCACACTTTGTCTAAAAAGAAACTAGTTGTTAACAAATGTTACGTGGTTTTAATCAGACAGGATTGGCACAGAGTGCTCTTTCCTCCGTATTTGAGACTGAAATGATACTGTCAATTCCAGAAGAAATAAGTTATTTACTGTCCAGCCCACCTGGATTCATCTCTCCGCCAGATAGGTCTTCTTGGTTCCCCTCAGTGTTGTCTTTCTGTTTATGGCCTTGGCAGGGGTGGGCGAGCAGGAGAAGTAGAAATCTGCATAGATTTCCATTCTTTTCTCTCCTCCTATACTCTACTTTTAAATTCTATTCTGTTGAAAAGCTCTAAAGGGAAGACACTGTATTTCATCTGCTGTAAACTATATCATAAAACTAGAGCAACTTGTATGTGCGTGATTCAGAGTATGAGTTTTCAAGTCAGATCTTGGTTTGAATCATTGCCCTGAGGCATACTAGCTGTATGATCTCAGGCAAATAACTTATGATCTCTGAGCCCCTCAATCTCTTACAGGCAAATAGGGGTAAAAATAGTACCTACTGGCTCAGTGCCTGTGGCTCAAGTGTCTAAGGTGCCAGCCACATACACCTAAGGTGGCAGGTTGGAATCCCGCCCAGGCCAGCCAAACAACAATGATGTCTGCAACCAAAAAATAGCCAGGCATTGTGATGGGTGCCTGTGGTCCCAGCTTCATTTGGGAGGTGGAGACAAGAGACTTGCTTGAGCCCAGGAGTTGGAGGTTGTGATGCCACGGCACTCTCCCAGGGTGACAGCTTGAGGCTCTGTCTCAAAAAAAATAGTACCTACTCATAGGATTGTTATGAAGTTTAAATGAAGTAATGTGAAATGCTTAGCTCAGTGCCTAGCATACAGTAGACATCTGTACACCTACTTAGGTTAGCTATTAGCTCATTCCATGTATCTAACCAGAGATTACTTTCCCTTGTTAAGCAGTTGATCTTATGACAAATAGAGGAATAGGTGTTTTCAGTTGTATTCTGATAAGGACTCTGGAGAACTTCACTATTAGAAAGTGATTCTCTGGCTTGGTGCCTGTGGCTCAAGCGGCTAAGGCACCAGCCACACACCTGAGCTGGCGGGTTGGAATCCAGCCCGGGCCCGCCAAACAACAATGATGGCTGCAACCAAAAAATAGCAGGGCGTTGTGGCGGGTGCCTGTGGTCCCAGATACTTGGGAGGCGGAGGCAGGAGACTCGCTTAAGCCCAGGAGTTAGAGGTTGCTGTGAGCTGTGATGCTATGGCACTCTACCCAGGGTGACAGCTTGAGGCTCTGTCTCAAAAAAAAAAAAAAGAAAGTGATCCTCTAAGTATCATTTTCTTATCAAGTGGCTAATTATTTTAGATCAAGAGAGTGATATTCTCTTTATCTCATTTCTTCCTTAATATAAGGCTTCCTAAGTCTTTCAGGGTTGTACATGTATTTAAGTTAGGCATCTGTAGTCATACACAGAAAGCTCTGTAGAGTTAACTGGACAAGACCTGTTTATGGGCCAAGGTCTAAAGAACTAGTTAATTCAGAAAATATGAAAAAGTTTTCACCTGTCTTTCTAGAAAACAAATTTTTAGTTGGAGACCAACTCTATGTCAATTGAATCTTCACGCAGCTGTTTCTGAAAGATTGATACACTACCTTATGCTCAAAAACATGTGGCTGCATTTACATATGATTTATTCATATGCAAATAAGGCATTTAATTTTCAAGTTGAATTTGATCTACCTAACCTAAACTTTGGTATTGGTTGTGAATTTTCTTTTCTCATTTATATGCTTCTTCTTTTTTTTTTTTTTCTTAAGACAGGAAACAGTCCTGTGGCCCAGCTAGAGTATAGTGGCAATTTTTTTTTTTCTTTTTGAGACAGAGTCTCAAGCTGTCGCCCTGAGTAGAGTGCTGTGGCATCATAGCTCACAACAACCTCCAACTCTTGCCTCAGTTTTTTTATTTTAGTAGAGACTTTAGGCTTGCTTTTTGCTCAGGTTGGTCTCAAACTCATGAACTTAAGCAATCACAAGGTGCTAGGATTACCAGCATGAGCCACCACACCCAGCCCTATAGTGGCATCTTTATAGTTACTGAAGCCTCAAATTCCTACTGCCTCAGCCTACACAATAGCTGCAACTATAGGCATCCAACACCACATGCAGCTAATTTTTCTATTTTTTGGTAGAGATAGGCTTTCACTATTGCTCAAGCTGGTATTGACCTCCTGACTTAAAGCAATCCTCCTTACAGGTATGAGCCACCACACCCAGCTCCACTTTCATGCTACATTTGATAGCATTTATAGGGTTTTGAATAGAGTCTCACTATGTCACCCTCTGTGGAGGGCTGTGGTATCACAGCTCACAGCAACCTCAAACTCTTGGGCTTCAGTGATTCTCTTGCCTCAGCCTCCCGAGTAGCTGGGACTGCAGGCGTCTGCCACAATGCCTGGCTATGTTTTGGTTGCAGTTGTCATTGTTGTTTAGCAGGCTAGGGCCAGGTTCAAACCCCCCTACCTCAGTGTATGTGGCTGGTACCCTGCCCACTGAGCTATAGGCGCCCCAGGGCTTTGAATTTTTTTTAGTTATGATCAGGGATTTTGGTAATCAACTTATCCCTAGTACCCATGTGACCAATAGTATGTCACTTTTATGACAATGAAAGGGTTGTGATCTGAGACCATAGAATAAAGGAGACTGATTGTATTATTCAGAGTGTCTTTTGAGACTATGAGAGTGCTAGTCTAGCTTAGTTGGATCTGCTGTGTGTTTTGTTCCATCAGAGAAGTTTGAGATTTATGTAAATGATCCAAATAGAAAGACCTCTTTCCCCTTATGTGAATTGATCTCCTAGTCTTTCTTTTTTTTTTTTAAATAGAGCCTCAAGCTGTCCCCCTGGGTGGAGTGCTGTGACATCACAGCTCACAGCAACCTCCAACTCCTGGGCTCAAGGGAATCTCCTGCCTCAGGCTCCCAAGTAGCTGGGACCACAGGTGCCCGCCACAATGCCTGGCTATTCTTTTTGGTTGCAACCATCATTGTTGTTTAGTGGGCCCAGGCTGGATTTGAACCCGCCACCTTAGGTGTATGTGGCTGGCACCTTAGCCACTTGAGCTACAGGTGCTGAGCCTCCTAGTCTTTCTTTAATAAATCTTAAAATTTTACAAACTTTCAGAGTCTAGGCAAGCTTTTTAATTAACCAAAGGCTCTTCCCAGCTTCTCTAACCCTCACCTTTTGAAAGCACTAAGTACATTTTAAAGAACACATTTAGATGGGCTTTAAAACCTATCTAAATACATTTTTGCTTTAAAGCATAGTAACAAATGTATCTAAGAACAATATTACAGAACTCCAAAAACAAAACTGTTCTTAAAATAGTGTTTGTCAAAGAGAAACTAAAGGAATGACAGAAGTATGCTCAGTTGTTTTAAGCACTCAACAAATTGGAGAGAACTGCTTTGTTTACTGGAAACCAGAGTGTTCAAAGCTGTTACTTTGCCTGGTGAATAGGTAGAATATTTAGCCCCCATTTTAAAAATATTTTCATTTACTAAAGCAGACGGGTTGCTGTGTTGGCAGAAGTGTGAATTTCATTTCCTGTCTGTGGTATACCCCACTCATCCTGTCGCTCAGACATTTTGTTTTAGGTTGTTCCCGTAAAGTAAGTGAAACAGGGTGACCCACAGCAGGGTGGCATGTACACAGCATGGTTGTAACAAGAGACAAGTCTTGTGCAACAGACCACAAAAGAGCAATGCTTTATTTAAAGATAAAAACAAAACAAAATCAAGGCAGCCCCTCTCAGCCAGCATGCAAATTTTTAAAGGGCATCTGTGGATTCTTTTCTTTTTACAGGACATGTGTCAGTCTGTTTGGCAAGTTACCTCAAAAGTTTTACCAGTTTCATGCCACTTTATTAAAGGATAAAATTGAATCAATGAAGTATTATAAAGGTGATTTAATTATAATACCAGTTAATTTATAAAACATTTTTAAAGTCCATTAACATGCCACATATGTTATTCTGTAATGATTATTTTTTACCTTTGAGACTTGTTCTAAATTATACTTCCTGCAGAATGATGAAGCAGACATAACAGTGTGGGAAAAAAAACTCTGGGATAAATTTATTCATCACATATGTTTTGAGCATCTAATAAATATGTATCTGGCACTATTTCCAATGCTGAGGATACAGTATGGACAAAACAAAGCCCTTGCTAATGGAGCTTACATTCTATTATAGAGGTATAACCACAATCAAGTATACAAGTAAATAAATACAATTTTAGTTTATGATGTGTGTAATATCCTGAAGGAAACAGAACAATAGGGTAGAGAATAATTAGGGAAGGGGCAGTTACTTAAATAGTGACAAGCCAGGAGAAAAGTTCGAAGTAGAGGACAAAAAGCACAGAGGCCCTAAAGGGGGCCTGAAATATTGAAGAAACAGAAAAGGGGACAGTAAGACAGTGTGACTAGGTCATAGTAAACAAGGGGAGATGGTGCAAGAGCAGAGCAGTAGCTTGTTTACAGTATCAAGAACATCCTAAAGACTGGCTTTTTATTTATCCCGCAAAGAAAAGCCTTTGGAGGGTTTAAAGAAGGGAAGTGACATTGTATGATCTACACGTATTTTAAAATCACTTTAGTTGCTGTTTGAGTGAATAATGGGGGCGAGGGGCAGAAGTGGTTGCAGCAGAGATGTTAAGAGGCTTTTTGCTGATAAAATGTCTGGGATTTGTTTCACTTTCAGGGCAAGGTGAAGGGTGGGAGGATGTAGAAGAAACAAAATTGATCAATTGGCTCAGCACCTGTGGCTCGAGTGGCTAAGGTGCCAGCCACATACACCTAAGGTGGCGGGTTTGAATCCAGCCCGGCCCGCCAAACAACAATGATGGCTGCAACCAAAAAAAAATAGCCAGGCGTTGTGGCGGGCGCCTGTGGTCCCAGCAACTTGGGAGGCAGAGGCAGGAGACTCGCTTGAGCCCAGGAGTTGGAGGTTGCTGTGAGCTATGCCACGGCACTCTACCCAGGGGGACAACTTTGAGGCTCTGTCTCAGAAAAAAAAAAAATTGATTAATTAAAGCTGGAATGTGATGAGAACATGAGAGTTATATTATTCCCTCTACTTTTATATATGTTTGAAATTTTCTGTAATAAAGGCCTTTTTAAGAGAAACTTTTTAGTAGCAGTCCAAGTGAGAAATGATGGTACAGTGGATCAGTGTGAT
>CAUYQV010099955.1:0-25016 GCA_963574575.1 Galagoides demidoff | reverse complement strand
TGTGGAAGCTGTTATATAGGGGGAAAGCTGCAATTGGGGTAAACACCCACAAAAATTAAATGAAATGTGTTCTTTTAATTCCAGAAACTGAGCAAAAAGACTTGTGAGTATTATGCACTTTTGTCAAGACCTAAGGGACCTGGGAAAACACAGTGGGGGCTGGCAGGCCAGGCTTAACAACCTCCTACAGGGAACCCCAACTGTGTAGTCAAGTCAGCCTGTCAGATAAGGGTTGAAACGGCCCATCTGTGCAGAGGACATGACTCAAAGGTTGATGTGAGTGAAAAGAAAATCTCCATGGTAATGATGTGAGTAAAATACTCCATTGTAACTGCGGAGTCTCCAAACCATAAGAAAACAGTCATGGAGCCTGTTTCTCGGAAATTTAATTGAGTACATAGAAGAAAAAGGTTTTACTCCTCTGTTTATCTTAACCTTTAACTTTTAACAATAGAAGTCAGATAATGTATAGTTCTTTTAGTTCTTCAGAGAGAAACAGCCTGAGGCTAGCTTAAGAGGGTTGTCTTACTTTCCCAGAATTTCTTTCTTTAGGCTAATCAAATGATGGTTCTCTCAATTTCCCAGACTTTCTTTCTCTTCTATAGTTTAAGATAAGAATTGAGGATGTTAGGATTATTAGTCGATGTGGTGTACTTGACTAGTTCCCAATAAAGGGGAGTAGAAAATAAAGACATTTTGCTACATGCCATCTAAGAGTATGTAGTCATTTCTTGCTTTCAAACAATTCTAGGAGCAAGCTTGCACCCATGGCCAAGCCATCCTTCTCTCCCCGTGAAAGAACATCACCCAACAATGTCCAGTAGCCAACCAATTCTCATCTACTGCCATCCTACCACCTCCTCCAACCCTGTCATTTCTTACCTCCATTATTACAACAGCCTCCCAACTGGTCTCCCTTGTTCAAAGAAAAAGCCGCAGAGCCCCTCACGGCCTAGGTGGGCTTCCTCTCTGAACTCAGACAACATCAGGCCTTACGTCTCTGTTCCAGCCCCCCTGGCCTGTTTTTTCCTTCTAAGGCACATCAAGCTCAGGGCCTTTGCACTCAAATACTCACGTGTGTTGCTCTCTAAGTCTCTCACTTCATTCAAGTCTCCACTTAAATGCTAATGCTCAGAGAGGCTTTCCTGCCTGAAGCCTCCTACTTAAGTCTCCCCTCCTTAAATACCAGCCCTTAGCTCTCTCAGCTCCTTGCCTTTCACCATTTCTAATCAGATCACTTTGTAGCATCCAGCATACATCTCTTTGTCTGCCTTCCTCTACTGAGATGTGCGTATAAATGCCATAAAGTCAGGGGTTTTCCTTGTGGTTGTTTCTTGTTTGGCATTTTTTAAAAATTATTATCTGGTACTTGTTTGTTTTCATTTTTCTCTGAGGACAGGAATTTTTGTCTGTTATATCCTCTGATAGATCTCAAATGCCTAGAACAGCACCTAGCACATAGTAGGTGCCCAATAGGTAAGCATTAAATAAGTGAATAAAAGAAATAATAAAATGGAAGAATCTAGATTCCATGAAAGCTGTGATCTCAATGTAGAAAGAGTAGTTCCAGATAACCACTCGGTGATTCTGTTCGCTCTTAACCTGAATGGCCATTTTCTGCAAAGAGGTACTGGGCAGGTGCTAACAAGGCCAGGTAAGCCTACTGCTGACTCCTGGAGAAAATTCTTATTCACTTGCAAGGCCTACTGTCATAGATTAAGTTGGGGAACTAAACTCCATGGTACCAATCAAGGACCACTCTGCACCCAGTAAAATATTGGCTAACTATAAATTTAGTCTAAAATAACAATACTTTAAAAATATAGCCACTTTAAGATAAAAAGGTATGTTTAACTTTGTAAGTTATGAGGGGGGATCTGTTTGATGTATACTATGATGAGTAATAATATTGTTAATGTTTACTTTTACTATAAAAATAAAAAGTAACAGAGAAAAAGACGAAGGCAGGATAGCTCTTTGAGGAAATATCCTGGCTGTTCTCCAAAATTGCTGGCTTTTCTAGACTGGGCACAATGGGTCACACCTGTGATCCTAGCAGTCTGGGAGGCTGAGACAGGTGGATTGCCTGAGCTGAGGCGTTTGAGACCAGCCTGAGTAAGAGCAAGACCCTGTCTCTAAAAAAAACAAAATAGCTGGGCATTGTGCCGGTGCCTGTAGTCCCAGCTACTTGGGAGGCCGAGGCAAGAGGATTACTTGAACCCAAATGTTTGAAGTTGCTGTGAGCTACAATGCCATAGCCCTCTACAGAGTGCAACAAAGTGAGACTGTCTCAACAACAAAAAAATTGCTGGCTTTTCTGTAAATAAGAGTGAACTGTTGATCTCTCATCTGCTTCTCTGTTGATTGACTTAGGTGACAGGGGAATGGACTTCTTGGTCTAACAACAATTTAAACTACTTAATGTTCAAATCTTCCCTCAGTATTGGGTCTTCTTAGAGGAATAATTTCTTTCATAATATAAACTGGCATAACTGTGCCACAAGATGCTGTTTCAATATTGTTATTGAAAGAAAAATAATTTGGGTCTCTTGCCAGAGTTTAATTTTAGCTTGTCAGCTCTTGTTTAGGAATATTCTGAGAAAAGACTTATTATTCTGATCTATCATTATTTGCTCATTTATAACATTCATAGATGGAACAGGTACAAAGAAGAATTTGTATGATGTCATACTAACAGGTTTATTACCTGGCAGCTCCAGCTTTGACTCACTCAATCCCATATGATCTAGTCAAATTGCTTAACTTAACCTGCCTCAGTCTCCTCATCTGTTAAGTGGAGCTAGTAACGTTTACCTTATGGGCTATGGTCAAAATTAAGTTTCATCAGATTCATGGAGCACTTGACATATTCCCAGGAGTACAGTAAATGTTTAGTAAATGGAAGCTAGAATTGTTATCAGTAAGGACAAGAGTGATTAACAAAAGCAATTTTCTACATAAAGTGGAATTTTAATTGGACCTTAAAAAGTATTGACTTAAAAAGTCAAGAAAGACCGGCTGCTTCCTTTTCCCCCCAAAACAAAGTTATTTTCCCCCAATGGTTTACAGAAGAAATTAAGGAATTCATTATTTTAGTCATAGTATTTAATATTTGCAAATCCTATGTGGGCATCATTTTATTAATCAGACACTAAAAATAAGTCTCCAAGCAATTCAATAACTTTGTGAACCAGATTCAATTTCTCATGACTCAAATCAGCTAGTTCAGAAAATTTCCTATGCAATTTTAGTTTCTGTACTGTGTCAGTATACAGTACATTGTATCAAAATATTCTTAAGAGTATTTTGTAGGTAAATATCACACATTAAAATGCTTACTTTTTTAACGTCTTCATTGAGCTATAACTCACATACCAAAGATTCGCCCATTTCAGTTACCTCTTTTTCCAAAAGAGCATAGTTTAATAGATAGTTAATATCTTTCATGTGTGTGTTTTGAGATTCCCTTGCATGCCATAGAACTATGTAGCCCTTGTTTGCCATGCTCTCATCTGAGTTAGTGCCCTTTGTTTACTTACTTAACTTCCTGTAGGGAAAAGAAAGTCTGAAACATTTGTGTACCCCAATTACCTTACACTGAGTTGAATTAAAGGAGCAGGAACTCTGTAATTGATTAATTTAGAAGTACACATGCATGTTGCAGCAGTTACTAATTTAATCTCCACAAAAAGCCATTGAAGCAAGTATTAGTATTATCACCATTTTAATGGGGAGGAAACCAAGGTCAAGAAGTTTAAGGAATTGGCAGGGCATGGTGCCTCCCGCTTGTAATCCTAGCACTGGGGAAGGCTTAGGAGGGTGGAACTCCTGAGCTCAGGAGCAAGAGTGAGACACTGTCTCTACTAAAAATAGAAAAACTAGCCAAACTAGGTGCCTGTGGTCCCAGCTACTGAGGAGGCTGAGGCATGAGGATCACTGGAACCCAGGAGTTTGAGATTGCTGTGAACTATGAAGCCCTGGCACTCTATCCAGGGTAACAGAGTAAGACTCTGTCTCAAAAAAAAAAAAAAAGAAGAAGAAGAAGTTGTTTAAGGAACTTAACTAAGGTCATCTGTGACTTAAGTTCTCTGACTTCAGAGTTCATCATCTTAATCAGGACACTTCTTCTGGGTTTTATTTATTTAAAAGGTAATCCAGGGCTCGGCGCCTGTGGCTCAATCGGCTAAGGCGCCAGCCACGGACACCGAAGGTAGTGGGTTCAAATCCCCAGCCCAGGCCCGCCAAACAACAATGATGGCTACAACCAAAAAATGGCCGGGCGTTGTGGCAGGCGCCTGTGGTCCCAGCTACTTGGGAGGCGGAGGCAGGACACTCGCTTGAGCTCAGGAGTTGGAGGTTGCTATGAGCTGTGATGCCATGGCACTCTACCCAGGGGGATAGCTTGAGGCTCTGTCTCAAAAAAAAAAAAAAAAGTAATCCAGGGCAACGCCTATGGCTCAGTGGGTAGGGCACTGGCCCCGTATACCAAGGGTGGCGGGTTCAAACCCAGCCCTGGCCAAACTGCAACAACAACAACAACAACAACAAAATAGCCAGGCGTTGTGACAGCTACTCAGGAGGCTGAAGCAAGAGAATTGCCTAAGCCCAGGAGTTGGAGATTGCTGTGAGCTGTGACACTACAGCACTCTATGAAGGGCGATAAAGTGAGACTCTGTCTCTACAAAAAAAAAAAAAGTAATCTAGCTTTAACTATAGAAATTAGAGAACATAGGTAAATAAAAATTAAAAAGGGGGGAAGTTAACCAAACCCCAACATTAATATCTTTAGATAATCTCAAATATCAGTTTCATGTCAATTCCTATAGATTTATATATATATATATTTATAAATATGTACAGGCATAATTTATAATTATCTGTTTATTATTAGAATTATTTATCAAAATGAATGATGCTTTCTTTATATTCTTCAGTCTGCATTATAATTTTTCACTTGGAACAAATATCTAGAAATCAATCACTAAAAATCAATATCTAGATGTAGGTCAATGATAGCTCATTGTATAAATGGAGCTTCAGTCATCCACCTACCAGTGTTTGTAATCTGTTTCCCTACTCCTCAAAAAAATTGAACATCTTTATAGCTTTTAAATTATGTTATCAATATTATCATTATTCCTTTTAACATTTGTCCATTTGAGAGTCAAAACAGATATCACATTCTAATGCTCAATTTAAAAGTTCTTCATGAGGAAGATCATTTTTTTCCATGGAGTATCTGACCATAAGTGTTCCTTCTTTGTGAATTGCCTTCCATTTTTCTGTTGACTTATTATTCTTTTTTTTTTTTTTTGAGACAGAGCCTCAAGCTGTCCCCCTGGGTAGAGTGCCTTGGCATCACAGCTCACAGCAACCTCCAATTCCTGGGCTCAAGCGAGTCTCCTGCCTCAGCCTCCCAAGTAGCTGGGACCACAGGTGCCCACCACAACACCCGGCTATTTTTTGATTGCAGCCGTTATTGCTGTTTGGCGGGCCCAGGCTGGATTTGAATCCGCCACCTTAGGTGTCTGTGGCTGGTGCCTTAGCCACTTGAGCCACAGGCGCTAAGCCTGATTTATTATTCTTATTGATGTGGGAGAGCTTTATATATGCAGTAGTAAAGATATTAACCCTTTTACTATAATGCATGTTGCAAATTAAACACATTTTTCTTATTAAAATATATTTCTTGTATTCTTTTTTTTTGCAGTTTTTGGCTGGGGCTGGGTTTGAACCTGCCACCTCTGGCATATGGGGCTGGTGCCCTACTCCTTTGAGCCACAGGCACCACCCTATTGAATTTTCTCCTTTGAATACTTAGCTAACCACAGGCAGATTATAAATCAATTACACTGGTTTCTGGCACCTTCTCATCTTAGCAGTCTTCTTTACCTTTTATCTATATCTTTATATAATTTCTAAAGAATGCCTAATTTAATAATATCTCTCATAGGTTGTTGTACATAGCATTTTTATACAAAATAGATTTAACCATTGAAAACAAGGTTATGATTGTTTTAAAAATATAAGCTCCTGGCTCGGCGCCTGTGGCTCAATCGGCTGGGGCGTCAGCCACGTACACCTAAGGTGGTGGGTTCTAATCCCCAGCCCGGCCCACCAAACAACAATGATGGCTGCAACCCCAAATTGGCCGGGTGTTGTGGCGGGCGCCTGTGGTCCCAGCTACTTGGGAGGCTGAGGCAGGAGACTCGCTTGAGCCCAGGAGTTGGAGGTTGCTATGAGGTGTGATGCCATGGCACTCTGCCCAGGGGGATAGCTTGAGGCTCCGTCTCAAAAAATATATATATATAAGCTCCTCTACTTACTAGCTGCCTCATAAGACTGTTAAAAGTTAATACATTTGGTCTTAGGGCACAAGCTTTAGGGTGGAAAACACTAAACTCCAATACTCATTCAGATACTGACTTGTCATTATCTTGGGAAATAACCTACATTTTCCCAAACCTCATTTTTTTCTTTTTGAGACAAAGTCTCACTTTGTCACCCTCTGCAAAGTGCTATGATATCATATCTCACAGCCACCTCAAAACTCTTGGGCTCAAGTGATCCTCTTGCCTCAGCCTCCCAAGTAGCTGGAACCACTGGCGTCCACCACAATACCCAGCTATTTTTACAAATGGAGTGTTGCTCTTGCTCAGGCTGGTCTTGAACTCCTGAGCTCAGGCAATCCACCTGCCTCGGCCTTCTAGAGTGCTAGGATTACAGGCATGAGCAACCATGCCCAACCCTAAGCCTCATTTTTTTATCTTCAAAATGGGTAGCTGTGAAAATTGAGATCATATATGTAATGTACTTAATCCATATTAATATACCTAACACATATTTAGAATACTTTCAGTGAAGCTAGTATGCAACAGAAAATAAATGCAAAAGTGCTTTAACTTTTACATAAATGTTTGTGCTTTTTACTTCTGTGCATGTTATGGTACTTTCGTTTTGTGACTAGCATCTCAAACTTTCCAGGGGGCAGGCATCAAGTACCACTTTTTGAAAGGAAACAGGCATAGCTATTATATCAAGTCACCCCTAAAGTTGCCATACATAGAGAAAATGAGAAATGATAGCTAAACATATCTTTATACTCATTGCAAAATTTTACAAAGACTTGGCCAGCACATACTGAATATTTTGTAAATATTCTGTAAAATTTTGTAATAAGTATTTTGTAAATAAAGATATATTTAGTTATTTCCCATTTTCCCCAGGTATGGAAACTTTAGGGGTGACTTTTAGGACACCTTGTATTTTAATTATATATATATATATATAAATAGCTTTTTTCATAATACGAACTATAGAGAACTAAGCTAGATAAAATCTTCTCTAGAATGAATATGTTGAAGATATAATCTAACTTCTGCTCATCAGTGATTCTTAAAGTTGCAGAAGCACCAGGAGTGGGTAGAATTTTTAATAGAAAAGGACAACATTTTTTTTTTTAAGTTGAGGAACATTTGCTCAATAGAGTTTTAAAATATGAATCATCACATTTTTACATAGACCGCAAGCATTGCATAAGACCTCTCACACACAGTAGACATCCAAGCGCTTTACTGCAAACTAATAAAGGCTTAGAATTAAGGATGACAAACCCAAGAACCAGAGAGACATTTAGATGTGTAGGCACCAATCTTCAAATTGAACAAAGACCAGACCAGCACACTCACCTTTGTGAAAGATACAGCTATACTATCCCCAAAGATAAACAGGTTCTTCTGAAGTCAAGACTTTAAAGTACTTTGTATCTGGGGAAGTTGTTTATTTAGTGCCAGTGCACAAAGGAAAGAGTGCCACCTGCTGGACCACCATTGATACTCCCTGTGGGGCCACGACCACATGGCAGTGTAGGAAATAACATTGATTCCATCCAAATCAATTTCATACGCCTGCACTTACATCAGTTTAACAGTCATTTGGCATGTTTCAGCTATTTCTTACAAATTGTTAACATTCAAGATTCTTTTCCTCAGCTGATGAATTATTCTTCTAGAACAGAACTGCTCAATTTATTTTGGGGATTAATTCTTTTACAATGCAAGCTTGTACACATGTATAAGATTTGTACACAAAATGTGCTTACAATGTGCATTTTGAAATTAATTATAACGTACTTTGTAAAGCATGTTTTTTTATTCTTTTCTCTTAGAGTCACAGTTTCCTCTTCTCTTTTTAACACAAATCGTCAACACAGTAATTCTCCTAGTGAGATGTCAATAGTTAACAACAAGTAACACACAGGGCTCTGACTCCCATTCTGGTGTGCATGGATGGGGAGATGGGAGGAAGTTCCAGCCGTGGAACCCCAAAGAGATCTGAGAACATTGAGACTGAGCCATTAAAGTGGGAAGGTGATAATTAGTGTTATTATTATATCACTAATATGTGTATTGCTAAGAATTATTGCACATGGTGATTTTTCAAAAATGCAAGCCACGTTAGCTTTATCATTGCTTTTCAGTGCTTTGTAATGTACCCCTTTTTGCCTGAACCAAAGGCAGACCACTCCTACAGCAGTCCCCCCCAGTACACCTCTGGATTGTTTGCACTCACAAATGGTGCGGGGAATGGGTAGAATATACCATCATCTAGATTGCCGTGATTTATTGTACCTGATTAAAACTGTCTTCATCCATAGTGCTTTAAATTCTTTATCTTATTTTGACATTGTATCAATTACCAGTTCACTTAGGTTACAGAAGATAAAACTATTATATTAAACTCCTTAAAATGAAGGAGTTTAATCAGATCCATTTAATCAGATTGCATGCCCCTTGAAATTCAGCTAAGATCAGCTCCCTGCCACAATAACACCAAAGAAGGAGAAGGAAAGGATCCTGGTATCCTTTAAAATACATTATCATAGTCTGTTTCCCAACTATTCCAATCAAGGTCTTGTCCAGAATTTCTCTATAGCAATTATTGAAGGAGACTATTTATTTCCTCTGGGGTTGATAAACTGGTAGACTTTGAGTCTTGCGCTACTAAGTGGACATTTTTCCAACAGAAGAAAGAACTCCTCATTGGAAGAAAGGAATTCTCTGATGACATCTTATTAGTTGAGCCCAAGCTCGCCCATTGTTTATATGAAACAATGAATCTTCCCATTTTTGTTTGGTAACCAAGTTTGAATTGGATTTCTGTCTTCTTACCCAACCAAAAGAATTTTGACAAGCAAAAGACTTTAAATACAGCGCTTGTATGCAAGATTAATACATTCTATAACTGTACTATGTCCTTTTATATAAGTGAATAGAAGTAGACTGCTCTCTTTGGAAACTGCCATTTGTTGACAGATGCTGTGAATTACTCAAAGAAAGACATTTCCAGTCATTTGTCATTCTCTGTAGTCAGCTTTGAAAATGATTTCTTTTCATTCTCAATGTTTGATTAATTGTTGTCTGTACAGATCCTCTGATTCTGATTTAGATTTAACAGCAGCTGTCTCAAAGAGCCAGATTTTGGTAAGAGAACTGGAAGTACTTCTGCACATCATGACCTGGATATATATATAGTCCCCTCTTACTCCCATTTTGAAATAGTTTGGATGTTTGGCCCCTTCAGATCCATCAATTAAACCTGATTCCCATTGTTGAATGTGGGGCCTGAAGGGAGCTGTTTGAGTCATGAGGATGGATCCCTCACGAATGGCTTGGTGCCTTCCCCTGGATGACTGAGTTCTCATTATTAATTTGTGTAAGAACTGGTTATTTAAAAGACCCCAGCACCACCACCTGTCTCTCTCTTGCCCCATCTCGCACCATGGGACATGCCTGCTTCCCCTTCCCCTTCCACTTTGGAAACTCCCTGAAGCCCTCACCAGAAGCAAATGAAGGCATGATGCCTCTTGTACAGCCTGCAGAATTCTGAGCCAACACAAAATGGATTAATACACATTTTATTCATTTTATAAAAAATTAGATTCATAAAATTCTAAATTTTAGTTCAAGTCACGCTGCAGTTAAATTAAGAAGCATGACAAAATTTTAGTTAGAACTAAATCAGATTGGCAGAAATTCTGCAGCCTTAATGAATATTCTTTGCATGGCTTTATTATAGTTATAGCCATATAAATTATATCATTTAATCTTAGAATTCTTGGGAATTAACTACTGTAAGAGCCAGAATAACTTTAATTTAGAGGGAGCCCAGAATGGATAAACTAAGCAATATTAAGAAAAACTATTACCAAAGTGACTGTTGGTAGAAAACCAACAGGAAAACAAAATTAACATCAACCTTCAAGATTTTCAAAGGAATTTTTTAGAGCTTTTGTCGTTTGTTGGGGGTGAAGGATTTGTCTGTTTTGGGGGGTTTGTTTTTTTGTTTTTTGAGAGACATGTACTGTGGTCTTAATGGCTATGGCTTGGACTGCAATGCCTAGAACAGTATCAGGCTTACGGTCAGCACTCAATAAAGGTTTGTTGAATGAATGAGTATTCTACAACAGATAGAAATCTTTGGTGCAACAAGATTTTTTCTGTAATTGCTATAGGTATAAAAAGTAATCATTGTGGACTACGCCAGAAGGAAATTTCACATGTCCTTTTTTCAAGCTTCTTCATTCTAATATTAAAGACAGTGAGATCAGAAACAGGTAAGGTGAGTACTCAAAACAGAGATGGGAGTAGTAAATCACTCAAACATTTATCAAAAACCCACTACTTGATAAATGTTTGACACTGTTGCAGATAATAGGGATACAGCAGAGCAGAAGGGCAGACAAGGTCTGTACCTTCAAGGAAGTTATACTCCAATCGGAAGAGATGGTAAACATGTAAATAAATAAAAAAGATAATTTCAGGTCTTGAAATTGTCATTAATCAATGATGTTATTAAAATATCAATATAGACTATTAGAGTGGATAATGATGGAGGGTGGGGAGAAACACAACCGATTTAGCTAGATTATTCAACACAGGATTCTCTAAGGACTCTCAGGTGAGCTGAGCCCTGAATGATGAAGAAGACAGCCATGGAGGAAAAGTATTCAAAGTGCAAGTGCAAACGTCCCAAGATGAGTACAAGCTTGCTGTGTTTCATAAAAAGCAAAACAGCTATAGTGTTTCCGTTGGAATGAAGAGGGGAGAAAACATACACAGGGCTGTGGAGCCCTGCATATCAGAGTGTGATGAGACATCATTTAAAAGGTTTTGAGGAGAGGAGTCATATATAGTTCATCCTTGAAAACATGAATTTGAACTGTGTGCATCTACTTACATGTGGATTCTTCTGCCTCTGCCATTGCTGAGACAACAAGACCAACCCCTCTTCTTCCTCCTTCCTCTCCTCCTCAGCATACTCAACACGAAGATGATGAGAATGAAGATCTTTGTGATGATCCACTTCTACTTAATGAATGGTAAATATATTTTCTTTTCCTTAGGATTTTCTTAATAACATTTTCTTTTCTCTAGCTTACTCTTTTTTCAAGAATACATTACATAGGGAGCAAGATGGAAGACTAGAGACTTATCTTTACCACCCACTTGCAGTGAGACAAGGGAGAGAGGACTTTAGGCACCTCTGGCTGGGGGATCCTACCCAGAAACAGCAACACAGTGAAGCAGTAGGGGACTCCAGGAGCCCACAAGGAGGTCAGGAGCTGAGGAATACAGGCATGGAAGGCAAGTACCTGGGTATAAGCAGAGGCCAGCTGGCCCTTATGCAGAGGACTAAAGACAGAAAAGGACTATCCTGCAGTTTTTGTTTGGGGACTTGGGTGCTCACTAGAGCTGCCCTGGAAGGGCTTAAGTGAGTGAGTAAACTGAAACTGCATTAGGCAGCCAGGACTGAATACAGGGCTGGGGTGGAACTCCCACTGGTTTGGCTACTAGCAGGTGCCACTATTATTGCAAGGCACCTGGGAGGAGCAGTCTGCAGGGTCCTATTGTATGGCAGGCTCTGGTGTACCTGCTGAGCTCAGGCAGCCATCCTTGGGGTGAGTTGAATGTCCCCCACACCCTCAGGAAGGCCACTTTGATTTCAGGGGACACTGTTTGGAAGGTCAAGATGTGCCTCCTAAGAAATCTGGCAAGATCTTCAGGATCCCAATCTCATGAGGACTGAATGCTGGCAAAGTGACCAGGCCTTGATAGATGGCAAACAGGTCAGGAAGACAGGACTGGGTCACCTCAGCAACTAGGTAGTGGCTTCTGGTCCCCATCTTATACAGAAAAACCAGTGTGCATGTTCTCCATATCTTCAGATCACAGTTCCACCTGGTGTCCAGGCAATATATTACAATACACATACACACTCACATAGACATATATACTTTTTTCTTTTGCTGTTTCTTTGGGCATTGTGTGTGTGTGTGTCTTTTTGTTGTTGTTGTTTTTGTAGTTTTTATTTGTTCAGGTTGGTTGTATCTTTATTTCTCCATTTTTGCTTTCTTCAATATCAAGGCCTCCTCCATTTTTGTTACAGTTTTTCAAATCTTTTTTATTCTTTCTTTTTTATTTCTCTCCTTTTTTCTATCTTTTGGTAGAGATTTTTATACTTTTCTCATTTTCCTCACATAAATTTCTCACACAACAATTAAGCTATCCCTTTTTTCCTTCTTCTTATATAATTGCATTTTTAATTTTCTTTAATTTTTTTTCCTTTTCTCTGAGGCTGGGGAGTCATGGCACTGGTCTGGTTGGGGGATCATAGCATTAGTCTGGCTCAAGTAGGGTATGAGCTCATGGTCTAGGATATCCTTCTACCTTGGCCTTTGGAAAGACAGTGTTGGTATGGAGCACCACTGCAACATAATGTTGTTGTTGTTGTTGTTGTTTCTGTATTTGGTGGAAGTGGGATCTTGCTTTTGACCCAGATGGTAAGGAACTCCTGACTTTGAAGGACCTACCCAGCCTAGCCCCCTAAAGTCCTGGAATGGAACTTTGTGGATCAAAGCACCCTGCTGAATACCACCATTTCTTCTGTCTCACTCTTTCTCTCTTTCGGTCTTTCTTCTCTCCTTTACTTCAGTTCTTTCCTTTCACCCCCATTTTTTTTTTACCTTTTTCTTTCCTTTATCCCTTTTTGCTCTTTATGCTTTTCTTCCTTTTGGCCTTATGCCAAAATACCACTATAACACCTAAGCTCAGACACAAGGTAATTTAAAGTGAAGGAGGTAGTGAGAGAAGAAAGTAGTGGGAGGAAGTGAATAAGAAGAAAACACACATTGGGAAGAGCAAGAGAAAAACTTGGCAACATGAAAAAAGAGAACAGAGGATTCTGAGGCAAGGCATGATGAGGTAGCTACTACAGAAGATTCCACCTGTAAAGACATAATGGAAATGAAAGAAAGGAAATTTAAAATATGGGTGGCAAAAACAATAAGGGAAATAACAAGAAAGTGGAAAATAACCAAAAAGAAATCCAAAAAACAGAACCAAAAAATGAATGAATGATATGAAGAATATAGAGAGAATATAGTTGAGCTTGAGAAGTTGAAGGAGTCTATCAGAGAACTTAAAGATGCAAAGAAAGTATCAATAACAGATTAGACCATGGAGAAGAAAGAATCTCAGAGCTAGAGGATAAAGCTTTTTAGCTAACCCAGGCAGTTAGAGAGTCAAGAGAGAAGAGAGAAAGCAGAGCATTCACTCAGAGAATTGTAGGACTTCATAAAGCATTCAAACATACAAATTATAGTTATCCCTGAAGGGGAAAAAGAATATGCCAAAGGAATGAAAGCCCTACTGGAAGATATCATAAATGAAAATTTCCCAAGTTTCACTAAAGATTCTGAACCATTCGTGTTAGGGGGATATTGAACTGCAGGTCATCTCAACACAAACAGCATTTCCAAGACACATTGTCATGAACGTGTCTAAAGTCAAGACAAAAGAGAAAATTCTGCAAGCAGCCAGCAGAAAGCACCCATTGACCTACAGGGGATGATCCATCAGGGTGACAATGAACTTTTCAGCTAAAACTTCCCAAGCTGGAAGATAATGGTCATCTTACTTTAACCTTCTTAAACAAAACAATTTTCAGCCCATAATTCTGTATCCTGATAAATTAAGCTTTAAAATCAATGTAGAATGCCAGGTGCAGTGGCTCACACCTGTAACCCTAGCACTCTGGGAGGCTGAGGTGGATGGATTACCTGAGTTCAGGAGTTTGAGACCAGCTTGACCAAGAGCAAGATCCCATCTCTAAAGAATAGCTGGACATTAACCAGTTTGATGGAAGTGTTTTGGATTGTGTGTGAAAACACCACACTGTACCCCAGAAGTGTATTAATGTACACAGTTACCATTCAATAAAAAAATAAAGAAATAAAGAATAGCTGGACATTGTGGCAAGCACTTGTAGTTCCAGCTACTTGGGGAGCTGAGGCAAGAGGACCACTGGAGCTTCAAACTCACTGGAGTTTAAGGTTGCTGTGAGGTATGATGTGTGGCACTCTACCAAGGGTGACAAAATAAGACTCTATCTCAAAAAAAAAAAAAGATGGAGAAATCAAATCTTTACTGATATGTAAACATTGAGAAAATTCACCAGAATGAGACCAGTTATACAGGAAATACTTAGATCTATTTTATACACTGACCATCACAATGGACCACCAGCAAAGTAAACACCCAAAAACTAAAGGACAAAAACCTAGCTTCCACAGTGGTGCCAAGGAAAAAACTAAGCAACAGACTTTCACAAAATAAGACAAATAGAACTCCACTACACTTACCAATTATCTCAATAAATGTAAATGGATTGAATTCCCCAATAAAGAGACACAGGCTGGACAATTAGATAAAAAAGCATAAGTCATCTATACGGTATCTCTAGGAAACAAACCTAATCTTGAAGGAGAAAAGAAAACTCAGGGTGAAGGATTGAAAAACAATATTTCAGGCAAATGGAAATCAGAAGAAAAGAGGGATCTCAATCTTATTTTCAGATACAAGTGGATTTAAAGCAATTAAGAAAGACAAAGATGGTCACTTCATATTGGTCAAGGGAATAATACAACAAGAGGACATTTCAATTCTAAATATTTATGCACTCAACTTAAATGCTCCCAGATTTATGAAACAGACCTTAATGGGTCTAAGCAATATAATATCCCATAACACAATAATACTGGGGACATTAACACCCCTCTGACAGAACTGGACAGACCTTCTAAATGGAAACTAAACAAAGATACAAGGGACTTAAATGCAACCCTAGAAAAATTGGGCCTAATGGACATTTACAGAACACACCATCCCAAAGTGAAAGAATATGTGTTCTTCTCATCAGCCATGGAACATACTTGAAAATAGATCACATCCTGGGATACAAATTAAACCTCAACAAAATTAAAAGAATGGAAATTATACCTTGTAGCTTTTCAGACAACAAGACAATAAATGTAGAACTCAACACCAATGAAAATGTTCACCCACACACAAAGGAATGAAAATTAAACAACGTTAGGTTGTTTATGTTGAATGACGATTGGGACAAGGAAGAGATAAAGAAGGAAATTATTAAATACCTCGAACATAACAATAATGAAGCTACCAGCTACCAAAACCTTTGGAATACTGTAAAAGCAGTCCTAAGAGGGAAATTTATTGCTTTAGATGCCTACATCCAAAAAACAGAAAGAGAGCACAACAACCTAATGAATCATCTTAAGAAAATGAGAAAGAAGGGGCAATACAATCCCAAACCTAGAAGAAGAAAAGAAGTAACCAAAGTTAAATCAGAAATAAATGAAATTAAAACAAATGAATCACCAAGAAAAGTAATGAAACAAAAAGATGGTTCTTCAAAAAGATAAGTAAAATTGATAAACCTTTGGCCAGATTTACTAGAAACAGGAAAGTAAAATCTCCAATAACCTCACAGAAAAGAAAAAGGGGGAATAACAACAGATACCACAGAGATAAGACAGATTATCTGACAGAAAACTCTTTGCCCAGAAATTTGACAATGGAAAGGAAATGGACCAATACCTAGAATCACACCATCTCCCTAGACTTAACCATAAAGACATAGATCTCTTGAACAGACCGATATCAAGCATTAAGATTAAAGAAACAGTAAGAAAGCTTCCAAGACACACAAAAAGCCCTGGACCAGATGGCTTCACACCAGAATGCTATAAAATCCTCAAAGAAGAGCTTGTATCTATACTGCAGAACCTATTCCAAAACATTGAGAAGGAAAGAATCTTCTCCAACATGTTCTATGAACCAAACATCACCCTGATTGCAAAATCAGAAAAGGACCCAACTAAAAAGGAGAACAACAGACCAATTTTACTAATGAATATTGGTGCAAGAATACTCAATAAAATCTTAGCTAATAAATTACAGCTACACATTAAAAAAATTATACATCATGATCAAGTAGGCTTCATACAATGAATGCAAGGCTGGTTTAACATCTGCAAATCTATAAATGTAACTCACCGTATCAAGAAAAGTAAAAACAAAGACTGTATGATCCTCCCAATAGATGCAAAAAAAGCATTTGATAAAATTCAGCATTATTTTCTAACAAGAACACTTAAGAACATAGGCATAGGTGGCACATTCCTTAAACTGATTGACGCCATCTATGACAAACCCACATCTAATATCATACTGAGTGGAGTAAAACTGAAAGGTTTTCAACTTAGAACTGGAACTAGACAGGATATCCTCTATTGCCACTACTGTTCAACATAGTTCTGGAAGTTCTAGCCAATGCAATGAGTGAGTCAAAAGAAGGAGATAAAAGACATCCAAATGGAGGCGGAAGAGGTCAAACTCTTGCTCTTCACTAATGATATAATCTTAGAGAACCCCAGAGATGCAACCACAAGACTCCTGGAGGTGATCAAGGAATACAGTAATATCTCAGGGTATAAAATCAATGTCCACAAATCAGTAGTCTGTGTATATACCAATAACAGCCAAGTTGAGAAGTTAATCAAGGACACAATTCCCTTCACAATAGCCTCAAAGAAAATGAAATACCTAGGAATATACCTAACAAAAGAGGTGAAGGACCTCCACAAAGAGAATTATGAAACCCTAAGAAAAGAAAAAGCAGAAAACACTAACAAATGGAAGAACATACCATGCTCTTGGCTGGAGAGAAGCAACATTGTTAAAATGTCTATACTATCAAAAGCAATCTACAGATGCAATGTAATCCCCATTAAAATACCAACTTCATACTTTGAAGAACTGAAAAAAATAATTCTTTGTTTTTTATGGAATCAGAAAAAAAAAACTGTATAGTCAAGGCAATTTTTACTAATAAAAACAAAGCTAGAGGCATCATTCTACCAGACTTTAGGTTTATTTTTTGTTTTTATTTTTATTTTTTTTAGTCAGAGTCTCACTTATGTTGCCCTTGGTAGAATGCCATGGCATCACAGCTCACAGCAACCTCAAACTCTTCGGCTTAAATGATCCTCTTGCCTCAGCCTCCCAAGTAGCTGGGACTACAGGTGCCCACCACAATGCCCGCTATTTTTTTCTTATAGTTGTCATTGTGTTTAGCAGGCCTGGACCAGGTTCAAACCTCCCAGCCCTGGTGTATGTAGCCAATGCCCTAACCACTGAGCTATGGCACTGAGCTTTAGGTTATTACAAGTCAATCGTCATCAAAACAGCATGGTATAGGCCAAAAATAGAGACATAGACATATGGAACTGAATAGAAAACCAAGAGATGAAACCAGTCTCTTATAGCCATCTGATCTTTGATAAACCAAACAAAAGCATACAGTGGGAAAAATAATCCTTATTCAATAAGTGGTGCTGGAAGAAATGGATAAACACATGTGAAAGACTGAAACTAGACCTGCACCTTTCACTGCTTACACAAATTGATTCAAGATGGATAAAAGGTTTAAATTTAAGATGTGAAATAATAAAAATCCTCAAAGAAAGTGTGGAAAAACTCTTAAGGAGGTCAGCCTGGGGAAAGAATTTATGAAGAAGACCTCATTGGTAATTGCAACAACAACAAAAATAAACAAATGGGACTTAATTAAGCTGAAAAGCTTTTACACAGCTAAGGAGACAACAATTAAAGCAAATGACCTTCAGAATGAGAAAAAATACTTGCATGTTATGACTGTGACAAAGGGTTGATAACTAGAATCCACAGAGAACTCAAATTAATCAACAAAAAACCACCCAACAATCCCATCTATCACTGGGCAAGAGACATGAACAGAACCTTCTCTGAGGAAGACACACAAATGGCTAACAAATATATGAAAAAAATTTCATCATTCCTAATCATCAGGGAAATGCAAATCAAAACCACCCTAAGATATAACCTAACTCCAACAAGAATAGCCCACATCACAAAGTCTCAAAGCTGCAGATGTTGGTGGGGATGTGGAGAGAGGGGAACACTTTTACACAGTTGGTGAGACTGCGAAGTAAAACCACCTTTTTGGAAGGAAGCATGGAGAATCCTCAAAGATCTCAAATTAGATCTCCCATTTGATCCTGCAATCCCATTACTAGGCATCTACCTGGAAGAAAAAAAAAATCCTTTTATCATAAAGACATTTTGAACTCAATTATAGATCACAGCTCAATTTACAATTGCCAAAATGTAGAAACAACCTAAATGCCCATCAGCTCAGGAATGGATTAATAAACTGTGGTGTATGTACACCATGTAATACTATTTAGCCATAAAAAGATGGAGACTTTACATCTCTTATATTAACCTGAATGGAATTGAAACACATTCTTCTTAGTAAAGTATCACAAGAATGGAATTCCAAGTACCCAAGGTACTCAATACTAATATGAAGCCAGTAGATGATCTAATACATGCCCACATAAGAGAAAAGGGCAAAACTTCAATTCAAGTTGTGGGGAGGAGGAGTGAGGTAGGGAAGGGAATTGGTGTACTCCCACTTAATGGGTACAATGTAAGGGTATATGGTGCCTGACACAATTACAAGAGGGATTCTACCTAAAAAATGCAAATATTGTAACCTAGTTGTTTGTACCCTCACATTAACCTGAAATTAGAAAGAAAGAAAGAAAACAAAAACAGAATACAACATATAATACATATGCAAATATGTGTTAATTTTTGCTATGGGTAAGTCTTCCAGTCAACAGTAGACTACTAGTAGTTAAATTTTTGAGGAGTCAAAATTATGCATAAATTTTTGACTGCATGGTGGGTTGGCACCCCTAACTCCTGTACTATTCAAGGTCAACTGTGTTCTAATTTTCATTTTAGGAAAAATCATTTGAGCTACTGTATAGACATGACTGTGGTGAAGCAAGAGTGGAGGCTGTAAGACTAACTGGATGACTGTGGTAGTAATCCAGGCTGCATGGTGGCCACTTGGACTAGAGTGTAGCTGTAGAAAAGGTGTGCAGTAGCTGGACCCAAGACTTATATTTATAAGGACCTACAAGACTTGCCCCTAGATGCGTGCAGCAGTTGGGCAAGTGAAGATGCCACTGACAATGATGGAAAAAACTCTGGGAGGAATGAATTGGGATGATGGCAAAATAGTCAGTTCTGTTTTGGACATGTTGGAATTTTAATAAACATTCAAGCGGGAATGCCAAAGGTAGTTGGATAAATAAATCTAGACCTCAAAACAGAGGTCAGGAAAGGAGACATGGATTTTGAAGTCATCAATAAATAGATAATATTTAAAGTCATGCTCTCAGAAGAAAGCACAGGTAGAGAAGAGAGAACAGAGGACAGAGTCTGGAGTGCTGCAAGAGAGCTTCTGGAGGAAAAAGGGCTACCAGACAGGCCAGGAAAATCAAAAGATTCTGGCTTTGCAGACATCTGCATGAGCAACCTACATAAGAATTCTTATCAAGATGGGAATGAGGGAATGGAGGAAGGAAAGCCTAGCTCAAGTTACTGAGATAAGAATGAGAGGTGAAGACAAGCAGCAAGTTAAACATGACCTTTAGAATTTTTTCCCACAGAATAAGGAAGAAAAATGGAGTGATGTTTCAAGGGGAATGAAGGACCAAGGGAGATATGACTGCTAAGGCAATGAGCCAGGAGATGGAAGGAATTTGATGATAAAGGAGAATGAGGGGAAAACTGAATAAATAAAGCCCTTGCTGAACTTGTAGGAGGGGTAAAGAAAACATTTATTGAGTACCCACCATGTACTGGGCACTGTACTAGACATTTTAATACGTTATTTTATTTTCTCAGCAATTATATAAAGTAGAGGTCATTCTTATTTTATAGATAAGGAAGGGGTTGTCTTCTTTTTTTTTTTTGAGACAGAGCCTCAAGTTGTCCCCTGGGTAGAGTGCTATGGCTTCACTGCTCACAGCAACCTCCAATTCCTGGGCTCAAGCAAGTCTCCTGCCTCCCAAGTAGCTGGGACCGCAGGTGCCCGCCACAATGCCCAGCTATTTTTTGGTTGCAGCCATTATTGTTGTTTGGTGGGTCCAGGCTGGATTCGAACCCGCTACCTTAGGTGTATGTGGCTGGCGCCTTAGCGGCTTGAGCCACAGGCGCTGAGCCAGGAAGGGGTTGTCTTCTAAAGATAGTGCACAGTCTATTCAACTGTGGGAATCAGTCAATCTTAAAACATTTAAATCTATATACATCAACAGACTGAACCCTGCCTATCTAAGTTCAAATTTTACTATCTTCCTCAAGCAAGTATTCAAACTTGGAAGCCAAGTTGTACAGTGGAGTAAAAATAAATAACACAATAGCAATTCTATACTATTTCTGATGTCTTCTTAAATAAAAACATTGGAAAACTCTCATTGTAGCTATTCAAAAGTAGTCAGAAATTCCAGTAGAATTGACCTTGTTAGAATTCTTTTTTGACTTAACATCCAGCTCTTTTATGGGGAAATTTACAGATAACAATGAATGAATATACTATTGCTTTTTGTTATTCTATGCTAATTACTATATCCACTAGAGCAGCTGTGATGGTTAAATTTTATGTGCCAATTTAGCTAAACTATGGTGGCCAGCTGTTTGGTCAAACACCAGTCCAGATATTGCTGTGAAAATATTTCGTAGATGTGAGAAACATCTATAATCAGTTGACTTTACGTAAAGAAGATTACCCTCAATAATTTGAGTGAGGTTGTTTAATCAGCTGAAAGGCATAACAGCAAAACTGAGGACTCCTGAAAAGGAAAGAATTCTTCCTTACACTGTAAAATAGAAATCTTGCCTGAGTTTCTAACCTGCTGATCTACCTCAAAAATTTCAGACCCAAGACTAACATCAACTCTTGCCTATTATTTCTGATTGTTCCCATGTCAGTATTTTTGCCATAAAAGCTAAACAAATATTAGTGTAACCCTAGACAAAAAACATATTCTGAATGCTTTCAATTCTTATATATTAGCTATATATAATATATAATGTATATAGTATTAATTATAATTAATATATAATATTATATAATAATAATCTAATCATATATATATTATTGCCTTTACTGAGATCTTTATTTCCTCATTTGTCTTTGGATTATCATGTAATGTCCAATATATTAGGATTCTCATTAGCATTTCTTGAGGGAAGAAGCTCCCTCAGCTTTTGTTTATCTGGGAATGTCTTAATTCACACATTTGAAACACAGTTTTGCCATATATAGAATTCTTGGTTAACTGTTTTTTGTTGTTATTTTAGCATTTTGAATGTATCAGCCCATTGCCTTCTGCCCTTCAAAGTCTCTAATGAGAAATCTGTTGATAATCTTGTTGGGGATCCATTGTATTTGATAAGTCACTTCTCCTTGCTGCTTTCAAAATTCTTGTTTCTTATTACATTTCAAGTTTGATCTTACAGTATTTCAGTGTGAGACTCTGAGTTCATCCTATTTTAACTTTGTTGAGTTTCTTGGATGTTTATATTTGTGTCTTTCACCAAATTTGAGAAGATTTCAGCCATTATTTCTTCAAATAGTCTCTCTCTCCCATATTCTCTTTTGTTTTCCTTCTGGACTCCCACAATGCATATGTCAGTCTATTTGATGGTGTCTCACAGGTCCTTTAGACTTTACATATCTTTCTTCAATCTCTTTTCTATTGTTTTTCATGCCTGATAATTTCCATTCTCCTGTTTTTGAATTCACTGATTCTTCCTTTTCCCTGCTCAGACTTGTCTTTGAATCCCTCTAGTGAATTTCTCATTTCAACCATTGCACTTTTCAGTTTCAGAATTTCTTTCTGATTTCTGCTTCTATACTGATATTTCTACTTTGTTCATATGTCATTTTTTTGACCTTCTCCATATTTTCTTTTAGTTCTTTGAGTATCTTTAAGATAGTTCTTTTAAAGTCTTTGATACATCCATCATCAGGTGTTTTTCAAGGACAATTTCTATTGATTTATATTTTTCCTTTTAATGTGTCTCCTTTCTTCTTTATTTTTTTTTTTTGAGGCAGAGCCTCAAGCTATCACCCTGGGTAGAGTGCCATGGCATCACAGCTCACAGCAACCTCCAACTCCTGGGCTCAAGCATGTCTCCTGCCTCAGCCTCCCAAGTAGCTGGGACCACAGGCACCCACCACAACGCCCAGCTATTTTTTGGTTGCAGTCGTCATTGTTGCTTTTTGGTGGGCCCAGGGCTGGATTTGAACCTGCCACCTTAGGTGTATGTGGCTGGCGCCTTAGCCACTTGAGCCACAGGTGCCGAGCCCCTTCTTTCTTTATATGATTTTTTATGTTGTTGTTGAAATGGAACACTTCAATTTAATAATGTGGTAACCTTAGGAATCAGATTCTTCCCTTTCCCAGGGTTTGTTTCTTTTTTGTGTTTTGTTGTTGTTGTTCTTTGTTTTGTTTTTTATTGTTATAGCCTGTCTCTTTACCAAGAATCAGGATGATGTATATACTTAAGTAGTTCTCAGGTCTTTTTGGCTGTGACTGGGTTCGAACCCACCACCTCTGGTATATGGGCCAGCACCCTACTCCTTTGAGCCACAGGCACCACCCCTCAGGTCTTTTCTGAATTTATATTATCTCCTGAGCATGTGTGGTGACTTTTTAATTTCTCCCTTATATGCAGTTGCTTTTGAATGTCCTGGTCTTTGATATTTGGTTCCCGAAAGAGAGAAAAAAATAAAGGGAGAGAAAAATTGCTAACCCTTTAAATCCCCTACAAGTTGGGGGGGGCTTGAAATAATGGGGGAAGGTACAAAGCTATACCGGCACCTCTTTGCTTGTATCCTTGTGATCAGTTGCAGTGATAAGAGTGTAGATTCTCGATTTGGAGGGCAGGGTCTGTTTTGCCCACCTGGGCTCCTGCAAATTATGTACAGGCTGCTCTAGGAACACTTGCATATAAATCCCCTACAAGTTGGGGGGGCTTGAAATAATGGGGGAAGGTACAAAGCTATACCGGCACCTCTTTGCTTGTATCCTTGTGATCAGTTGCAGTGATAAGAGTGTAGATTCTCGATTTGGACGGCAGGGTCTGTTTTGCCCACCTGGGCTCCTGCAAATTATGTACAGGCTCCTCTAGGAACACTTGCATACTTACCTATTACAGGACTGAGAGGTAGATAAAGGGTAGCTATGACTAATAGCTAAAATTGACCACAATTAACCACAACTTGCCATCTAAGACTTCCCCCTAGAGGTTGCAATACTTTAATAAACTCTAGATTTCCTAAATAGTTACATGACACAGATTCTGCCTGTGCAACTTTTGTGTATGTGGAGACTGATTTCTTGTGCCTACCATTCTACCACCTTAGCAAAATCCTCTCATCTATGCTATCTTTTTGTTCCCACATCTCAAGCTGACCCTACTGAGCCTTACTTCCACTCAAAGCAATAGATTGAAGTATCTTTCTTAAATAAGACAATTCCCTCCCTAATATAAACTCTGGTACTACTTGTAAAAATATTTTTTTAACCTTGCTACATTTAATATAAATCTTCATATTTATCTTTTCACATATTATCAAACCCTTTATCAATATGCTTATCAAAGATGATTATAATATCCATAGATACAAATGAGCAAACATCTTCAACTTTATCAGAGAGGCAAACCATCAAAAGAGAAGAGATTTTCCTAAATTAAGGACAGTTGCTAGTGGCAATTAAAAAGTATATTACTTCACACATCAAAGCACACTTAAAGAGCTATTCGTTTTGCTGCCTAAAATACATAAAAATAAAATCACTTAGCCATTTAACAGATTAGGAGGCTGTTAAATGAAACATGTTAAATGGTTTAGCACTAAACTATGTATGCTCAAAACACAAATTCCTTGCACATATCTAATGCTATCTCTCATTTCCAAGCAAATGTCAACCTTGAAATAATTCATTTTCTCAAAATTATCTAAGAGTTATTTTTTTATATGAAATCATACCTGCGTACATTAATGCAATCATGGGGTACAATGGGCTGGTTTTATATACATTTTGAAATATTTTCATCAAACTGGTTAGTATAGCCTTCACTGTATTTTCTTAGTTATTATGTTAAGACATGTATACTCTACACTTAGTAAACTTAACATGTACCATTGTAAAATGCACCGTAGGTGGGTTCCCACCAATTACCCTCCCTCCACTCGTCTTCCTCCCTCCCCTCTCCTCCCTCTTTCCTTTCCCCTTCTTCTTGGGCTACACTTGGGTTATAGCTTTCATATGAAAGCTATAAATTGGTTTCATAGTAGGGCTGAGTACATTGTATACTTTTTCTTCCATTCTTGAGATACCTTGCTAAGAAGAATATGTTCCAGCTCCATCCATGTAAACATGAAAGAGGTAAAATCTCCATCTTTTTTGAAGGCTGCATAATAGTCCATGGTGTACATATACCACAATTTATCAATCCATTCATGGGTCGATGGGCACTTGGGCTTCTTCCGTGACTTAGCAATTATGCATTGGGCTGCAATAAACATTCTGGTGCAAATATCTGTTATAAAGTGATTTTTGGTCTTCTGGATATATACCTAGTAGAAGAATTGTAGGCTACAATAGGAGTTCTATTTGAAGCTCCCTAAGTTTTCTCTAAACATCTTTCCAAAAGGAACGTATTAGTTTGTATTCCCACCAGCAA
>CAUYQV010099954.1:0-20836 GCA_963574575.1 Galagoides demidoff | reverse complement strand
TCCCCTGTCAGGTTCCAGAAGAAGATGACTTAACTGTATTTGTAAATGTAGATTGTTGTATTATACTTAATAAAAATAAGACATCCCCTGAAAATAAGCCCTAGTGTGTCTTCTTGAGAAAAAATAAATATAAGACAGTGTCTTATTTTCAGGGAAACATGATTTTTTTTGTTGTTGTTGCAGTTTGGCTGGGGCTGGATTTGAACCCACCACCCTCCATATATGGGGCCGGCACCCTATCCACTGAGCCTTAGGTACCACCCACGCCCAGCTATTTTTTTAATTTCAGTTTGGCTGGGGCCAGGTTCGAACCTGCCAGCCTCAGTACATGGGGCCAGCACCCTATTCACTGAGCCACAGGCGCCACCCTATTTTTTTTTGGAAACAGAGTCTCATCGTGTTGCCCTTGGTAGAGTGCTGTGATGTTACAGCTCACAGCAACCTCAAACTCTTGGGCTTAAACAATTCTCTTGCCTCAGCTGGGAGAACTATAGGCGCCCACCACAATGCCTGGCTATTTTTTTGTTGTAGTTGTCATTGTTTTTTTTTTTTTGTCAAGACAGAGTCCCACCCTGTGCCCCTGAGCAGAGTGCAGCGGCTTGGTAGTTCACTGCAACCTCTGACTCCTGGCTTGTGGGCATCCAGATGCCTTAGCCTCTGGAAGCTGCTGGGATTACAGGCGTTCGCAGTGGCGCCCAGCTGGGTTTTTCCATTTTTTTCATGAGTCAGGGTCTCACTTTTGCTCAGTCGAGTCTCGAACTCCTGAGCTCCAGTGATTCTCCCTCCTCAGCCTCCCACAGTGCTGGGATTACAGGCGTGAGCCACCGTGCCTGGCGTCATTGTTGTTTTTAGCAGGCCTGGGCCAGGTTCAAACCTGCCAGCCCCAATATATATGGCCGAGCTATGGGCGCTGAGCCCATGGACAAAATTATTAAAAATATTGTATGAAATTACCTTCAGACTGTGGGTATAACGAGTATGTGAAACATAAATAAATTTCGTGTTGAGACTTGGGGGTCCCATCTCCAAGGTATCTGTTGCCCTTGGTAGAGGGCTGTAGCGTCACAGCTCACAGCAACCTCCAGCTCTTGGGCTTGGGTGATTATCTTGCCTCAGTCTCCCCAGTAGCTGGGACTGTAGGCGCCTGCCACAGCACCCAGGTTTGAATCCTCCACCCTCAGTATAAGGGGCCAGCCCCCTACTCACTGATCCACAGTGCCCCCCTCTCTTTTTTTTTTTTTTTGAGACAGAATCTCTAGCTGTTTCCCTGGGTAGAGTGCTGTGGCATCACAACTCAGAGCAACCTCCGAACTCTTGAGCTCAAGCAATCCTCTTGCCTTAGTTTTTTAATTTTAGTAGAGATGGGGTCTCGCTTTTGCTCAGGCTGGTCTGGAATTCGTGAGCTCAAGCTATTCACTGGCCTTGGCCTCCCAGAGTGGGCTAGGATTTCAGGTGTGAGCCACCGCACCTAGTCATCATATCTTATTATTTATATGCAATTAGTCTAAAATCTGAAAAAAGTCTTAAATCTAAAATATTTCTGGTCCCAGGAATTTTTTGATAAGGGATACTCAACCTGTGTGTATGTGTATATACACATACATACACTCAGCTTTGTGAGATTGAGGACTAAGTGTTATATCCCAGAATAGTCCTCATCAAATATGGATGAACGGAATAGGTGAGTAAAACAATATCAGTAATAGCAGTTACCATTTCATCAATCCTTTGCAGGCACCAGGCCATGTGAGAAGGCTTTAGGTGCGTAGTTTTTTTTTCAGTCCCCACAGTCAGTCCTGAGACAGACTGCTCTGACCACCACTCTTCAGAGAAGAAGAAACTCTTCAGAGCTCCTCATCTCTGCCAACCAGTAGGCCAGAGAAAGAGCTCATCTCTGGTGATGCCAGAATAACACTAACCTAACCACGAGGGCAAGGCCTGGGTCAGTGTTGGTCATAGTTGAGGCCCCAGGAGTAGGCCAGGAACACAATGAAAAGCTCTCAGGAATTAATAGCCACCACATATTAAGTGCCTATGGCCCCAGGCACCATACCCAGTACTTGCCACTTTGGTATATTCTAGTCCTTTCAACAGGCCCAACTGGAGGGTATTGATGATTTTGAGACAGAGCCTCAAGCTATCCACCTGGGTAGAATGCTGTGGCTTCACAGCTCACAGCAACCTCCAGCTCCTGGACTCAAGCGAGTGTCCTGCCTCAGCCTCTCAAGTAGCTGGGACCACAGGCGCCCACCACAACACCCAGCTATTTTTTGGTTGCAGCCGTCATTGTTGTTTGGCGGGTCCGGGCTGGATTCAAACCCGCCACCTTAGGTGTATGTGGCTGGCGCCTTAGCCGATGATTCCTTTGTTAAAGGTGATGCTATGATAATAGCTAATGCTGTTGAGCAATTCTGTATTAACCACTGTGCTAAATACTTGGTATGCATCTCTGCTTTATTAAAGCCATACTCCAGACTAAAAGGTAGTTCTTATCTCTGTTTTACAGAGGAGCACACTGGGGCTCTAAGAGGCACAGTCTAGTCCAGGCATCCTCAAATTATGGCCTGCGGGCCACATGCAGCCCGCCTAGGACATTTATCTGGCTGTTTTTGCCACCACTGCCTATCCTGCTTAGCAGCCAACTTGTCCCAGGGCCTATAGTCCGGCCTTCCAACAGTCTGAGGGACAGTGAACTGGCCCCTTGTTTAAAAAGTTTGAGGACCCCTAGTCTAGTCACACAGCAAGAGGGCAGGGTTGGCATTATAACCCAGACTTTCTGATCCTTACCTCTAAGCTTTTCACCTGGGCCTTATCCTGAGGAAATGGAGGTTTGGAAAGGCAAAGTGAAGTCAAGGTGACAAAGCCAGGAGGCAAACTTTCATCATGGTTAGGTCCTTAGAGTCTAGAGACATAAGGCCCTGGGTTCAAATTCTAGCTACTCCACTTATGTACTATCTGACTTTGGGTTAGCAAATATCTCCCTGAGTCTAGTTTCTTTTTTTTTTTGAGACAGAGCCTCAAGCTGTCCCCCTGGGTATAGTGCCGTAGCATCATAGCTCACAGCAATCTCCAACTCCTGGGCTCAAGCGAGTCTCCTGCCTCAGCCTCCTAAGTAGCTGGGACCACAGGCACCCGCCACAATAGCCCAGCTTTTTTTTTTTTTTTTTTTTTTGGTTGCAGCTGTCGTTTGGACCTGGGCTGAATTTGAACCTGCTACCTTAGGTGTATGTGGCTGGCGCCTTAGCCACTTGAGCCACGGGCGCTGAGCCCTGAGTCTAGTTTCTTTTTCTGCATGCAGAGTGATATAGCATGTACAGTCAGGTTTGGCTATGATAAACAGAGAACTAAAACATCAGTGGCTTGAACAAGACAGAACGTAATTTCCTAGTCTCAGAAAAGTGCAGATATAGCCCCTTCTGTGCAGGAACCTGAGCACCCTCTAGTTTTTTTCCTGTACACAGCTTCTCTTTCCAGTGTCATCTCAAGGTTGCACAGCTTCTCTTTTCAGTGTCATCTCAAGGTCTTAGAGGGCTGTTCACACTCTAGCCATTATGCCTTCATTCCATTCAGCAGAGAGGAAGGAGAAGGAATAAGGGGCAGACATGCTTGTGGTACCAGTTAAAATTTTGAATGCTGGTTATAGTGGCTCCTGCCTGTCATTCTAGCACTCTGGGAGACCAAGACAGGTAGATTGCCTAAGCTCAGGAGTTTGAGACTAGCCTGAGCAAGAGTGAGACCCCATCTATACTAAAAATTGGAAAACTAGCTGGGAATTGTGGTGGGTGACTGTAGTCCCAGATAAGTGGGAGGCTGAGGCAAGAGTATCTCTTGAACCCAGGAGTTTGAGGTTGCTTTGAGCTATGAATGCCACTGTACTCCACATGTTTTCCCATAACATTTCCACTCATCCTTCTGACTGGAAAGGAGTCCCATGATCAGCTACAGCTGCAAGGAAGGCTAAGAGATGGAGACTTTGTTCCAGGTGACTGTGACCAGCTATATTAGGAGTTCTGTTACCACTAAAGAAAAGAAGCAGATCCTGGTCACTAATTAGTGTTTTTGCACAAATGGAGGACAAGAGCTCCTTCCTCACAAGGCTATGGGATATTGAACACACAAAGCAGGGAGTATAGGCCTGGCCAGCATGATTATTGTTCAGTAAATGTTATCTCTTATTTGTATTGATGTTACTATTCCTGGGTAGAACTGGAATTGGGATCCAGGTCCTTGGATGGGGTAGAGGAAATAAGCCTGGGGTTGAGACTCCAGACTCACTTCCTAGTTAGCAGGGGAGCGTCCTGAGCTGTATTTTCCCTCAAGAGCTTAAAAAGCAAATGTTTGTGCGTGCTTGTGGTGCAGGCCTGTACAAGCAGCCATTATCCCTGTATGTGAACATGTTCTGCATTCAGATCTGAGCTGCCCAGCTGTGGCATGTGGCTGAGCTATGGCTGATGGCTGCTGTGAGGGGCACCACATCTCATGCTTGGCCTGAGAGCAGAAGCTATAGGCAAGTGTTGGAGAAGCTGAGGTAGATTGTGGCAGACTGGATGAGCATGTCCAGACCTGGCTATTTTCTCTGTTCCTGGTTTGTCCTTGGTGCCTGCTTTCTCTGTCGTCAGTCCTAGGCTGACTCTGGTTCCATCATTGCTTCTGTCCTTGTCAACTTTTTATTTTTATTTTATTTATTTATTTTTTTGAGACAGTCTCACTTTGTCACTCTTGGTAGAGTGCCATGGCATCATAGCTCATAGGAACCTCAAATTCTTGGGCTCAAGTGATTCTCTTGCCTCAGCCCCCTGAATAGATGGGACTACAGGAGAGAAGCTGGGACTACAGGCGCCGCCACAATGCCCCACTATTTTTAGAGATAGGGTCTTGGTCTTGCTCAGGTTGAACTCCTGAGCTCAGGCAGTCCACCCACCTCAGCCTCCCAGAGTGCTAGGATTACATATGTGAGCCACCTCACCCAGCCCCTTGTCAACTTTTTAAATCAGTGGTTTAGAAAGAAACATAATCCCCTATTGATATGAAAGTGGGAAAGATGTCTCAGCTCAGGTGTTTTCTCCTCCAGGAAGCCCCAGGCTTGTTTAGGTATTCCTGAACTCCCTATCTCAGCACTGCCCACTCTAGGTTGCCACTGTGTAGGGACAGGTTTGTCCCTTCACACTGGACTATGAGTTCATAATAGGAGGGCCAGAGTTGTTTTGGTCACTGTTAAGCCCTAGCACAGAGCCTGCTGAAAAATTGAATGAATGATGAATGAAGCGATGAAAGATTTCATGAACTCCTCTGACCCCATCTGATCCTAGAGGCAGGGTAATCCAGTGGTTAAAAGTAGATTTTAGGGCTTGGCGCCTGTGGCTTAAGTGGCTAAGGCGCCAGCCACATACACCTAAGGTGGCAGGTTCGAATCCAGCCCAGGCCCGCCAAACAACAATGATGGCTGCAACCAAAAAAAATAGCCAGGCACTGTGGCGGGCGCCTGTGATCCCAGCAACTTGAGAGGCAGAGGCAGGAGAATCGCTTGAGCCTAGGAGTTGGAGGTTACTGTGAGCTGTGATGTCACGGCACTCTACCCAGGGCGACAGCTTGAGGCGCTGTCTCTAAAGGAAAAAAAATTACTCTTAAATTACAAAGCAAAAAAACTGGAATGAATTTTGGATCAGGCTCATCTGGGTTAAAATTTTTATTTTGCTTATTATTGGTATGATCTTAGACAGGTGGGCTTAACTGCTCCGAGCCTCATTTTTCTCATTCAGGAGAGGAAGATAAGAACTTCCCATGGCTAGGAAGTTTGAGTGAGACTGTGTACCTAACACACTTTACACAGTGCTTGTCTTTTATTTATTTATGGCATCGCACAGCTCACAGCAACTTTCAACTCCTGGACCCAGGCGATTCTCTTGCCTCAGCCTCTCAAGAAGCTAGCACTGCAGGTGCCCACCACAATGCCTGGCTGTTTTTCTGTTGTAGTTTGGCCGGGGCTGGGTTCAAACCCACCACCCTCAGTATATGGGGCCGGTGCCCTACCCACTGAGCCAAAGGGGCTGACCCTTTTTTTTTTTTGTATAGTCTCCCTTTGTCACCCTTGGTAGGGTGCCATGGTGTCACAGCTCATAGCAACCTCCATCTCCTGGGCTTAGGTGATTCTCTTGCCTTAGCCTCCTGAGTAGCTGGGACTACAGGCTCTCTCCACAACGCCTGGCTATTTTTTGTTACAGTTTGGCCGGGGCCAGGTTCAAACCCACCACCCTTGTTATATGGGGCCAGTACCCTACCCACTGAGCCACAGGCGCTGCCTAGTGCTTGTCTTTTAGTATGGTTCATTAACTTTTCCAGAATCTCCCAGCAGAGCCAGGCCTTAGACTCTGGGTTTTACTCCTAACCCAATCCTTTTTCCTTTCTATGATGCTGACCCTGCCAGTGCTTTCTCTGTGCCTACCAAATGCTATACTGCAAGCAGCATGCCATGAATCATGGCTGTGAGAACTGGGCATTTGGCAGCCTCAGAAGTATGGTGGAATCTTGTCCTTAGACTTGCCTGGGGCTGTGATGGGGCTGAGGAGCAGGGTGTGTTGTGGGCCTTGAGGGAAGAAGGGAAGTGGGTAAGGCACAGGCTGAGGAGCTGGATTCTTGCAGTGCCACCCCTGCTGGACCTGTAGTCTTGGGCATATCAGATTCAGTTTCTTTAGGTGTGACTTTTTTTTTGAGACAGAGTCTCAAGCTGTCACCCTGGGTAGGGTGCTGTGGTGTCCCAGCTCACAGCAACCTCAAACTCTTGGGTTTTAGCGATTCTCTTGCCTCAGCCTCCCAAGTATCTGGGACTACAGGTGCCTGCCATAACACTCAACTATTTTCTTTTTGTTGTTGTTGTTGGAGTGGTCATTGTTTTAGCTAGCCCAGGCCAGATTCAAACCCACCAGCCTGGGTGTATGTGGCTGGCGCCCTACCCACTGAGCTATGGGTGCCACCCTGTTTTTTTTTTCCTAGAGACAGAGCTTACTATGTCACCCTTGGTAGAGTGCTGTATTGTACAGCTCACAGCAACCTCCAATTCTTGGGCTTAAGCGATTCTCTTGTCTTAGCCTCCCAAGTACCTGGGACTACAGATGTCTGCCACAAGCCCAGCTATTTTTTTTTTTTTTTTTTTTTGGTTACAGTTGGCATTGTTGTTTAGCTGGCCCAGGCCTGGTTCAAACCTGCCAGCCTCGGTATATGTGGCTGCAATCACTGTGCTACAGGCTCCAAACCTGTTTTTTTTTTTTTTTTCCAGACAGTGTCACTTTGTCTCCCTCAGTAGATTACCTGGCGTCCTAACTCTCAGCAACCTTAAACTCCTGGACTCATGTGATTCTCTTGCCTCAGCCTCTCAAGTAGCTGGGACTATAGGCACCCACCATAATGCCTGGCTGTTTTTGGAGATGAGGGGGGTCTCACTTTGGCTCAGGCTGGTCTCAACCCAGTGAGCTCAGGCAATCCACCTGCCTGAGTCTTCCCAGAGTGCTAGGATTACAGGTGTGAGCCATTACTCCTGGCCCCAAGTGCAACATGTTTACAGCCCAGCACCTAGCACACAGTGAGTGTGCAATTGAAAGCTGAATATTAGCTGTGGCTATTAGTGTGTGTCCTCAGCTCCTTCTCTGCTGGCTGAGAGGGGAAGTGCAGCATCTTGGGGACTTGAAGCTGATACTTTTTCCTGAAGAGTCTTAGTCTCCCCATGTGTTAGTGAGGATGCATTCTCTCTTCCCTTCATTTGGTGTTCCTGAGACCTGGCATGGACCAAGCTGTGTTCAAGGCCATTGGGATATAGCAGTGCACAAAAGAGATCCCTGTCTCATGGAGTTATGTTCTAGTGTTGGAGATAGGCGATGAATAAATATAAGGTACAGTGTCACATGTGGTAGATGCGAAACCTTCTACAAGGAGCTCTGAAATAAAAGGGAGCAGCCATGCTCCATTATAGGTGGAGGCAGCAGCAACTGTAGAGGTCCTGAGCCAGAGCCAGAGTGCAGGGCATGTCTGGAGTGTTCAAGGAATGGCAGGGGTGTGGGCCTGGAGCAGAGTGGGGACAGAAGTCTGAACAGCATAGGAACAGCAGCCTAGTGAGTTTTTAGCAAATCCCCTTGGCTGCTGTAGAGAGCAAGACTAGAGCAGAGCCCAGGGAGGAAGCTGCTACTGGGAGGTCCAGACAAGAGGTCATGCTACCTGCACCAGCGTGCTGGTGCATGAGGCTCAGAAGTGGTGGGCCTCCTTCTCAGTACCTGTTTTCGAGAGCTAGGTCAGGATTTAATGAGCCCTCCTATGGTTCTGTGGCACTCAGCTAGAAGTCCTCCAAGGTCCAGCTTTCATGAAACTCAGTGGTGGGAGCTGCTGCTACTGTTGTCATTCTTGTGGCGACTTAGACTTGTGACCCCCATACAAGGGCTCTGGCCTGAGGGCTATAGACTCAGGGACAGCCTTCCCCATAGTAGTACCCTTTTGAAGGATTGTCTTTAAAACTTTGTTGAGATGTAATTTACATACCACAAAATTCACTCATTTAAAGTGTGGGTTGTACAACCATTGCCACAATGAAATTTTAGAAAATTGTCATTGACCCCCAAAGAAACCTTTTATCCATTAACAGTCAGTCCCTAACTCCAAACTCCTCAGCACTAGGCAGCTGCTACTTTGTTCTTGGTCTCTTTGGACTTGTGTATTTGGACATTTCATAAAAATAGAATTATACAGGGGTGGAGCCTGTGGCTCAGCTGGTGGGGTGCTGGCCCCATATACTGAGGATGGTGGGTTCGAACCCAGCCCCAGCCAAACTGTAATGGAAAAATAGTCAGGCATTGTGGCGCGTGCCTATAGTCCCAGCTACTTGGGGGGCTGAGGTAAGAGAATCGCTTAAGCCTAGGAGTTGGAGGTTGCTGTGATCTGTGTGATGCCACGGCATTCTACCAAGGGTGGTAAGGTGAAACTCTCTTAAAAAAAAAAAAAAAAGAATTATACAATGTATGGCCTTTTGTGACTGGCATCTTTAACTTAAGAGAGTGTTTTCAGGGTTCCCATGTTGTACCCTGTGTCAGCGCTTTATTCTTTTTATTGCCAAATAGTATTCCACTGTATGATGTATCACATCTTGTCTGTTCATCCGTTAGGGACATTGAGGTTGTTTTCCACTTTTGGCTATTGTGAATAATGCTAATGTTGTGAATATTAGTATAGTAGTATTTGTTTGAATACCTGTTTTCAGTGCTTTAGGTTACATACTTAGGAGTGGAATAGCTGGGCCATATGGTAATTCTTTGTTTAACTCTTTGAAGAACCTGATTTCTTCACATTCTTGTCAATACTTGTTATTGGCTGTCCTTTCACTTTTAGCCCTCGTAGTGTGTATGAAGTGGTATCTTGTGGTTCTGATTGGCTTTTCCCTGATGACTAATGATGTTGGTCATCTCTTTGTGGGCGTCTACAGTCTTGGTATCATAGATGTTGGTCCAGGTTGAAGTGCACACCTGGCTCTGAACGAATGGCCCTGGGTGTGGGGTATAACATTTTAGGGAGAAAAGTCTCAGTACTGGCAGTGCAGAAGATGGAGCTTCTTGCTTGGGAGGAAACGATTCTCCTGTCTCTAGAGGGGGTGCAGGTTAGTTCACCTTTCAGGTAGGGCCTGGTTGACCTCAGCGTGGTTATGTAGGGAGTGGTGGGGTTTGGAGCTTGTCTAGGTGGTAACCTCCATCCTGTCCACCCCTGCAGAAGAAGGACCCAGCCCAGTTCCTGCAGGTACATGGCCGAGCTTGCAAGGTGCACTTGGATTCTGCAGTTGCCCTGGCTGCTGAGAGCCCTGTTAACATGTAAGACTCACATGGGGTCAAGGTAGTGTTTATTACTTGGAGGTCGGGGGTCAGAAGGGACCAAAGGGGTGGTGTAGGGTCTGGAATAGAGACTCTGGAGTATGGACAGACTGGGGGACTCCGAGGCAGGGAAGGCTTGGCCTGCATGTGAAGGTGACAGTCACAGAAGCTAAGTAGAATGGGCAGGGTTGGTAGCAGTGGTGGTTGGAAAACTTAAAGGGAAATGATTGGGGCCAGGGCTCCAGAGGAAGTAGAGAGTATATTGCCAGAGAGGAGTCTTTCAGGATGACTGGGGCCTTTCAAGTGGCCTATAGGACCTGTTTGTTTTTTTTTTTTTCTCTGAGACAGAGTCTCACTTTCTCAGCCTCCATAGAGTGCGGTGCATCGTAGCTCACAGCAACCTCAAACTCTTGGGCTCAAAGCAGTTCTCTTGCCTCAGCCTCCCTGATAACTGGGACTATAGGCACCTGCCTTAGCACCGGGCTATTTTTTAGAGATGGGGTCTTACTCTTGCTCAGGCTGGTCTCGAACTCCTGAGCTCAGGCAGTCCACCTGCCTTGGCCTCCCAGAGTGCTAGGGTTACAAGTGTGAGCCACCATACCCAGCCATAGGACCTGGTTTTATGTTCCCTGCTCTAACTTGGTTATGAGAATGGGCCCTGATATCCTTAGGGCAGTCAGACTGGTGGCCTCTTCTGGGTCCCAAGAGCCTGACTGTGGATTTGGGGAGGTTTGTAACTTAAGGGACAGAGCTGAGGGGTGAGGGTAAGGGCCATGATATGGGATCAGAGGGGCCTGAGGGCCAGGTCACCAGGTTTCCAAGCTTGAGGTGGTAGAGAAGAAGCATGGTGAACTATTTGCTTTCCTGTTTTCTTCCTCCCATTCAGGATGCCCTGGCAGGGGGACACCAACAACATGATTGACCGCTTCGATGTTCGTGCCCACCTGGACCACATACCTGACTACACGCCCCCACTGCTCACCACCATGTAAGCTGTCTCCCCAAGGGATTGCAGGGAGTCACATCCAGTAGTACCTATTCTTTTCCCAGCCTGGAAGTGTGTATAATGGGCGCAGCCCACTCCCATATCAGAAGATGAGATTTAAAGAATCACTGCCTCCCCCTGACTCTGAGCCCAAGGCACCTTGTTTCTCTTCTTGCTGGCCTGGGGTGAGATCAACACCCTCCTTCTGATCTTAGGATTTTGCTTTCCTCAAAGCTCCCCAGAACAAGAGTCAGATGAGCGGAAATGTAACTACGAGCGCTACCGGGGCCTGGTACAGAACGACTTTGCTGGCAGTGAGTAATCTGCAGGGGAAGTAAGGAGTGGGCTTGGGGCCCTTAGAACTTGGAAGACCTTGACAAGTTTGGGAAGAAAAATTTTATCTAAGTACTTATTAAAGGGCCTTGGTTCTGGTTCCAGCTCTATCATGGACTCTTTCTGTCTACACGTTTCCCCTTTGGGGCTTGTCTTTCTGGAATTGGTACTGGAGACATCTGTAGAACAAGATATTCCTATAAGATCACCTCCATATACCATGCCCCATGCCCTCTGATGCTGTGGTCCTTTTTTTTTTGGAGACAGAGTCTCACTTTGGCGCCTGGGTAGAGTGCCATAGCATCACAGCTTACAGTAACCTCAAATTCTTGGGCTCTGGCAGTTCTCTTGCCTCAGCCTCCCAAGTAGCTGGGACTACAGGTTCCTGCCACAACACCCCACTATTTTTTTGTTTTAATTGTTGTTGTTTGGCAGGCCCGGACTGAGTTCGAACCTGCCAGCTCCTGTGTATGTGGCTGGTGCCCTAGCCACAGAGCTATAGGCGCCAGGGCACTGTGGTCTTTTTTAATATTACTATTATTATTATTATTATTATTATTATTATTATTATTATTATTATTTTGTAGAGACAGAGTTTCACTTTATCGCCCTTGGTAGAGTGCCATGGCATCACACAGTTCACAGCAGCCTCCAACTCCTGGGCTTAGATGATTCTCCTGCTTCAGCCTCCCAAGTAGCTGGGACTATAGGTGCCTGCCAGAACAACCAGCTATTTTTTTGTTGCAATTTGGCCAGGGCTGGGTTTGAACCTGCCACCCTCCATATATGGGACTGGCGCCCTAGCCATTGAGCCACAGGCACCGCCCAAGCTTTGGTCTTTTTTTTTTTTATGGAAAAAAGTGGAGAATAGCAGGAGCACATTTTTTACCTCTGTGTACTTTTCTCAGCCTGCATGAATCAGATCGTTAACTATGAAGAAGAAATTTCTCCTTGACTTATGACAGTTTGTTGAGCATTCATTGTATGTCCAGGATTTTTCTCTAAGCCCAGCCTTGTTGCCACTTCACAAAGGAGAAAATGCAGGCTCAGGGAGACTCTGGGCTTAACCTTACTATACTTGGGCTTTTTTGTATGTATTACCTCATTATATCTGCACAACTGGGTCAATGCCTGTAGCTCAGCAGCTAGGGTGCTGGCCACATACACCGGGGCTGGTGGGTTTGAACCTGGCCTGGGCCTACTAAACATCAAAGACAACAACAAAAAATAGCTGGGCATTGTGGCAGGTGCCTATAGTCCCAGCTACTTGGGAGGCTGAGGTAAGAGAATTGCTTAAAGCCAAGTGTTTGAGGTTGCTGTAAGCTGTGATGCCCTGGCACTGTACCCATGGTGACATCATGAGACTCTGTCTCAAAAAAAAAATTTCTGCACAACCACCTAACAAGGTAGGGGTGACAGCCCATTTTATAGATAAGTATTTTGAGGTTTAGGGCAGGTGTCCTCAAACTACGGCTGGTGGGCCATATGCAGCCCACCTAGGACGTTTATCTGGCCCACTGGGTGTTCTTGCTGCCGCTGCCTGTCCTGCTTAGCAGTCGACTCATCCTGGGGCCCACAGTCCAGCCCTCCAATGGTCTGAGGGACAGTGAACTGGCCCACTGTTTAAAAAGTTTGAGAACCCTTGGATTAGGGGATAAGGGAGACACCATGTTTAAGGAGCAGGGATTCTCCCCTGTGTCCTTCACTGCTGCTATCTCCTGATGAAAAGCTCTTAACTCACCTACCAAGAAGGACTTACGATCCCTCCTCTCAGAGTTTCCCAGTGGAGTAAAGGGAAAGAGAGTTCTCTGCTGGGCTTGTCCATACATGAGTCCTTTACCCAGAGGGTCTTGGTATCTGCTGAGAAGAGTAGTGGTGATGGTTTTGTTGCTTGGGGTAGTTGTGAGAGTGCAGTGAGGTAGTGTGAATAAAACCCAGCACTGACACTGGCACTGTTAGCCCTCAGTATGGATTTGCTAGTCCCATATTTCTTTGTTTCTAAGATAAATTATTTTGCATCTCTTAAATCAGAAGATGCCAAAAATTCTAATAATCAGTGACTCCTTAGAAACAGGGAGATTTGTCATCATCACTGTTGTTTTTCCTGTTACCCAAGTTCACAATGATTCTTGGTGGTGGAGGGAGGAGCTGCCCTATGTTTGTGTGTTACTCTACATTCATTTATTTGCTTCCACAAAGAATTATTAAGCACCTGCTGTGGAGTGTCAGGGATTATTCTGTGATGAGTGGCATAGGAGGAGAGAGGGCAGCAGCTATCTACCATGTGAGTGATGGTAGATAAACTAAGGCAGTGTTAGGATAGACAATATACTCTTCTCTGAGAAAAATAGGACAGAGGTCCTTCGCTGAGGCTGGGACTAGTGAAGGGTATACAGGAGCTCCCTCGAGGAGAGAGTACGGTGCAGAAAACAGCATACACAGAGACTTTGTGGGGGTGAGGTGGGCACTCTGGTGGAACAGAGAGAAGGTTTATATGGAGGGAGCAGGGAGAGCGAGGCAGCTGTGTGAGACAGGTCAGCAGAGTCCTCAGCTGGGCACTATAGACAAGAGACAACAATCAGGATGTCTGCTCAAGCAATGGAGGACCATGCTCTGTAACCTCTAGGCCCACCCAGGCCATCCACCTCACATTACAGATAGAAAAGCTAAGGCCTGTGGAAAGAAAGCCTGTCATCCAAAGCCACACTTCACTTAAACTGAACCACAGGGAGGTACACAGTGGAGTGACTGATGCAGTCTGATGGCATCTAGCACTTAGGAGCAGGTGAATAGTTCTAAAGGGTCCAGCCCTAGGCCTCCATAACAGTGATTATGGTAGCAGTGCCTGAGTCCCATTTGGCAGAAGAGGAAACTGAGGCATGAGTCGCTTGACCAAGGTTGCCCAAAGACTAAGTGGTGTAGCCAGGGCTCAGCTACAGTTGCTTATGTCCCAGCAGACATACTTGGTGATTATCTGGAACTGGTAACTCTGCCCTCAGCTGCACTGGGGTTGCATTCCCTCCCCCCCACATTCTTGTGTCCTCTGAATTCCCAGTGTCCCAGCCCACTCTTACCTTGTATCTCCCGTTCACTGCAGTCTCAGAGGAGCAGTGCCTGTACCAGATCTACATCGATGAGTTGTACGGAGGCCTCCAGAGACCTAGTGAGGATGAGAAGAAGAAGTGAGTCTGGGGTGCAGGATGAGGGGGTGGGGGGGGGGCTGTGAGCCTCCTGGGCATGGCCTCTCCAGTCCAGCATGGTGTTCACTTGGGTGCCTCCCAGTGATGCCTTCTGTCGTGCTCCTGAGGCTCCCCCTTTGTGACAAGTAGGTGCTCAGTTAATCCGACTTTCAAGGAGGAAGCAGCAGCAGGTGGGGGCAGGGTTTGCTGAAGGCAACTGGTAGAGTGGTGGGAGATGCAGGCCCTATGGTAACATGGCCTGGGATTGAGTCCTGGATGGGAGGCTTAAGAGAGGACTTTTCCTCTGAGCTTTGCTGTTCTCCTGTAAATTGGGCTAACAAGGGACCCCACTGCCTGCAGTTGTGAGGAATATTACAGATTGAGCTTATAAAGCCCTTGTCCTAGTTGTAGCCATTCTGTAAGTGCACAGTCAGCAGCAATTGATGTCACTCTGGAGAGTGGTTTTTCAAAGCCATGTTCCTTAAGGAATGGCTGGGGGTTGGGGACCTTATCCTGGAGCACCCTTAGAGCAAGGTGGTCCTGAGCTGCCATCTCAGAAGAGCAGCAGTTGGACAGTCCCCCTTCTTTCTTGTCCACCCTCCTCTGGCTGAACACAGCCCCCGTTACTCCCCCACCTTTGTCTGTGCTCTTCGCCCTCCCAAGGTTAAACTTCTTTCTCCTTGGGGCCACTGATGTTCCACCTGGAGCCCTGGGTGTAGGGCCTTGGTGTCTCCCTCAATGATGCCTTCTCTCGTGCTCCTAAGCCTCCCCTTTGTGACCCTAACTGCTGGCTGCCTTCCTTCACCTGAAAAGTTTTCACAGGACGGGACTAGGAATTTCTTGAAGATGCTGACTCTCATTTGTGGTGCCAGCCTCAAGGTCCTGCTCAGGCTGTTCAGGCCCTGCTCTGTTGAGGGCACCACTGGGGCACATTGTTGCTCAGAATAACTCTGGGCTATGCCTTCAGAAGACTCATAGTCTAGTTGGGGGAGACAGACCTGTCCCCTAGTAGTAATGACCCAACGTGAGCAGGGCTAGGAAGCTCAGGACTGTATTGACCCTGCTTGAGGGGGCAGTCAAGGACTTCCTAGCAGATGGGTTTTGGAGTTGGGATATAAAGGAAGAGGGGGCAGCAGGAGCAGAGAGTCATAGGCTGAGGGAGAGCCTGAGGGGAAGGTGCCATGGCACTCCAGAGGCCATTGTGCGGGGCCTGCCTGCCTCTGTTCTGTTGGGTGCTTCCTTGGCTCACTGGCTTCTTTCTCACAGGCTGGCAGAGAAGAAGGCTTCCATTGGTTATACCTATGAGGACAGCACAGTGGCTGAGGTAGAGAAGGCAGCAGAGAAGACTGAGGAGGAGGAGTCACCGGCTGAGGAGGAGAGCAACTCGGATGAAGATGAGGTCATCCCCGACATCGGTGGGGTCCCCTCTCTGCCCTCCCCTCCCACAGTCCCTGGGCATCGTTTTCGTGTCTCGTCCCTCACCCTCTGTGGGGTACCCTGCGCTACAGGCCCTCTCTCTCTCCTTCCCTTGCTCTAAGGTGCTCCAGCCTCCTGCTTCCTACCTATCTCACCAGTGGTCTCCTCTGTTCCCTGCCTCCCTCCCTGTATCTCTTTCTGTCTCATTTCTCATTTCTAGGGCACTATCTTTATATGTCCCCACCTGGGTGTTGGCTCCGCTCTCTTCTTCTTGGGCTGTCCTTCCTCTGGCTCCCTCTCTAGCTCTCTTCTTTTTCCACTGGAAAACAAGTGTTTATCCTTCAGTCTACAGAGTTGTTCCTTATCCCTCCCCCCAGCATCTACTGGTATATCCCTCCCTCCCTCTGCTGTTTACCTCTTGTCACATACCTGCTGATCATACTTCCTAAGTGTCTTTTCATTTTCCTCATCCTGGCTCTCACTGCACTGTCCGGCTCTTTTATTCATCCTTGGGTAGAGCTTATGTTTGCTTTCTCCACCCGTCCTTTCACTGTTTATCACATGTCCAGCTCCTACACTGCTATAACCCATGCCACCACCCGCCTGGATCTTCATCCCTCATCTTTCCCCCATTCACTCCTCCTCTCATGCCACTCCCTCCACACATTTCACTTACTCGTCCATCCATTCATCTGCCCTTCTCCCATGTCCCATTCCCCAAGCCCCCTCTGTCCACCTTGTGTGGTGCTTACCTCTGACCAGGCCCTGTGCCAGCTGGGGATGCAAGATGAGCCAGACCTGATGCAGCCCCTCCCTGAAGGTTCCTCCAGTCTGGCGGGTGCCCCTATCCACCTCAAGCTCCTAGGACACTGCCCCTTCCCTGTTAATTCACTTGGCTTTAGCTCCTGACAGCCTTTCTCTTGGTGCAGATGTGGAGGTGGATGTGGATGAACTGAACCAGGAGCAGGTGGCAGATCTCAACAAACAGGCCACAACCTATGGCATGGCTGACGGTGATTTTGTCAGGTGAGGCCTACCTGCTAAACCCCTCCCCTGTCTGTGTGTCCCACTAGTAGCCATCCTGTTTGTGAGCATTTTGTGCCTGGCCCTAGGCTCAAGACTTTACCCATACAGGCCCCTGAGTCCATCGTATTTGTGGCCCCATTTTGTGCAGAAACTGAGGTTGCACCCAAAATTACCTACCCTGTCCTTGGTGTGACTTGAGCAAATGTGACCCCAAAGCTCAATTCCTGGGGCTGGTACACAGTGACCCCTAGTGGGGAGGCTCCATTCCAGGTACATTTCCCTTAGCTGGTTAAGCCTCTATCCTGTGCTGAACTCTTTACTCAGAAGAACACATAACATAGACCAGTACCAACTCACAGAGCAGTGAATCAGAAATAATTCTAAGTCAGAACATAGCACCCTCTGCTGAGAACCCTCCATGGCTTCCACCTCATTTAGAATCAGCCAGCATCCGCACTAATGCCGTTAGGTCTTATCTGCCTGGGCCTCTTGCTCTCACATGTCCCCCCATTTAGCCTCATGGTCTCCTTTTTCCTCAAATGCCCAAGGTCTACTACAACCTCTAGGGCTCCTATCTGGCATCTGTGCACCTGCTCCACTGGGTTCCTCTTCAGATGTCCTGTTCTCTGGTTTTACTGACCTCCTGTTTGAAACATGCAGCCTCCTCTGCCTGTTCCCTGGCATGTCCTTTTTTCCTTCCATGATTTATTTTTCCAGTCAAGGTTAGCACAATCTAATAGGCCATGCTTTTATTACCTTAGTCATTGTGTGTCTTCTTCCTAGAATGTAAGCGCATGCAGGTGAAGATTTCTTTTGTTTCAATGCTGAATTCTTTTTTTTTTTTTTTTTTTGAGACGGAGCCTCAAGCTATCCCCCTGGGTAGAATGCCATGGCATCACAGCTCATAGCAACCTTCAACTCCTGGGCTCAGGCGAGTCTCCTGCCTCCGCCTCCCAAGTAGCTGGGACCACAGTCGCCCGCCACAACGCCCGGCTGTTTTTTGGTTGCAGCCGTCATTGTTGTTTGGTGGGCCCGGGCTGGGTATTCGAACCCGCCACCTTAGGTGTACATGGCTGGTGCCTTAGCCAATTGAGCCACAGGCGCCGAGCCAATTCTTTTTTTTTTTTAAAGACAGTGTTTCACTTTGTTGCACAGGCTAGAATGCTGTGGCATCAGCCTGATTCACAACAACTTCAACCTGGTTTCAAGTCATCCTCTTCAGCCTCACAAGGAGTTGGGACCACAGATGCTTGCTACAATGCCCAGCTGATTTTTCTGTTTTATAGTAGAGATAAAAGGTCTCACTTTTACTCTCTGTGGTCTTGAACTTCTGAGCTCAAGAGATCCTCCTGCCTTGGCTTCCCAGAGTGCTAGGATTGATGGCACCAACTCCTATACCTGGCTTTGTTAATTCTTTTTTTTTTTTTTTTTAAGACAAGAGTCTCACTTTTTTTGACCTCAGTAGAGTGCTATGTTATTATAGCTCACAGCAAACTCAAATTCTTGGGCTCAAGCAATTCTCTGCTTCAGCCTCCTGAGTAGCTGGGACTATAGGTGCCTGCCACAATATGCAGCTATTTTTAGAGACAAGGTCTCTCTGTGGCTCAGGCTGACCTTGAATCTGTGAGCTCAGGCAGTCCACCCACCTTGGCCTCCCAGAGTGCTAGGATTACAGGTATGAGCCACTGTGCCTGGGCCCCTCTTTTTTTTTTTTCTTTTGAGACAGATTTTCACTTCGTCATCCAAGTAGAGTGCAGTGGCATTGTCAAAGCTCACAGCAACCTCAAACTCCTGGGCTTGAGCAGGCCTCCTGCCTCAGCCTCTGGGTAGCTAGGACTACTGGGGTGTACCACCGCAGCTGGCTAATTTTTCTAATTTTTGGTAGAGACAGGGTCTTGTTCTTTGTCAGGCTCTCAGTACTGAATTCTTTTTTTTTTTTCTATCTCTTTTTTTTTTTTGAGAGAGAGTCTCACTCTGTTGCCCAGTTTAAGGTGCTCTGGGGTCAGCCTGCCTCACAGCAAAGTCAAACTCCTAGGTTCAAGTGATCCTTCTGCCTTAGCATCCCAAGTAGCTGGGACTAAGGTACCCCCCAGGACACCCAGCTAATTTTTCTATTTTAGGTAGAGATAGGATCTCCGTGTTGTTCAAGGGATCCTTCTATCTTAGCCTCTCAGAGTGCTAAGATTATAGGTATGAGCCACTGAGCCAGCCTGTGCTGAATTCTTAATACCTAAAATAGCTCCTGGCACACAGAATGTGCTCAGTAGGTTGTATTGAATGAAGGAAAGGTACCCAGAAAGTGTGGTATGTGGTCTCTTACCTCCCGGTGACTTGGGGTCCCTCACCTTCTTTGATTACTGAGCCAGTGCCCCCCTCACCTAGCGATCAGTCTCTCTGCCATGTGATTCTCATCCCCCTCTGCAGGATGCTTCGGAAAGACAAGGAGGAGGCAGAGGCCATCAAACATGCCAAGGCCCTTGAGGAGGAGAAGGCCATGTACTCGGTGAGGTCTGGGCTGGAGTGGAAGGGGGCAGGGGTGTAGCTCAGGAAGAGCATACCCCTCACTGTCCTGGTACCTACCCTACTCCAGGGCCGTCGCTCCCGGCGCCAGCGGAGAGAATTTCGTGAGAAGCGGCTTAGGGGCCGTAAGATCAGCCCACCCAGGTAGGGCTTCTCCACTGAGCCCCACCATCCTGCCAGCATTAGTCTTGGAAGACTCTAAGGGTAGGGAACAGGGCTCAGGGCCCGGGAATGCACTTTGGTGACTGATTGTGGCTTGAGGAAAGAGTGAGTCTTCCTAGTGGGGATATAAATGGCCTGAATGAAGGTTTAGAGATAGGAATGGCTTTGAGGGACATGTGGACAACTTTCCCTGCCAGCCGGTCCTCTTATCGTACTATACTTGGATCCCTTGCTGGACTCCCCAGGTGTCAATGTGGAGGTGGCACAAGGCTGTTGCCAGGAATGGCTGGGAGAATTGAGGGCACAGGCCTGGCCCTGGATTCTGATCCAGTTTTGCTGCTTGGCCACTTGCTCTCTGTCAGGATTTGGACAAGTGACTTCCCTTCTTTGAGCTTTAGTTTCTTCCTTTGGAAAATGGAGCACTGTCACCTACGAGAGAAGAGGGCTAAACCAGTCTCCATGTGGAAGTCTTGGGACAGGTTTGAATGAGGCAATCTGGCGTGGAGGGGAGAGCCCAACCTGGGTCAGGAGTCCTCATAGAGCACCGCTGAGGCCTTAGGTACCCCATACAAATCTGTGGTTCTTTTTGCCACTTCTCTGTTAAAAGAGAGTTGTTGAGAATTGCTGTGAGGAGGGGCGGCTCCTGTGGCTCAGGGGGGTAGGGCACTGGTCCCATGTGCCGGAGGTGGTGGGTTCAAATCCAGCCCCGGTTAAAAAAAAAAAAAAAGAGAGAGAGAATTGCTGTGAGGCTTAAATCGTAAGTTTCGGATTCAGGGGTGGTATGGAAAATGTTCATTAAAAAGTAGCACTGGGGCCGGACGCGGTGGCGCGCGCCTGTAGTCCCAGCTACTCGGGAGGCTGAGGCAGGAGGATCGCTTGAGTCCAGGAGTTCTGGGCTGTAGTGCGCTATGCCAATCGGGTGTCCGCACTAAGTTCGGCATCAATATGGTGACCTCCCGGGAGCGGAGGGTCACCAGGTTGCCTAAGGAGGGGTGAACCGGCCCAGGTCGGAAACGGAGCAGGTCAAAAAGTATTATTAATAATAATACAGACATGGGGTGGTGCCTGTGGCTCAAAGGAGTAGGGTGCCGGCCCCATATACTGCAGGTGGTGGGTTCAAAAGTAACCCTGGCCAAAAACCACAAAATAGTAACAATAATAATAAAACAGACAAACTTGCTTTTTAAAACAGGCAAAAGATCTGAAAGGACATTTACTTTAAAAAGATATCCAAGTAACCAATAAGTATATGCAAAGATGCTCAATATCACCGACCACTAAGAAAATACAAAGAAACACCTCAATGAGATATCACTGTACCCCCACTGGAATGTTAAAAATAAGCCCTGGGACTGACATTACCAAGGATTAGAGAG
>CAUYQV010099946.1:0-34739 GCA_963574575.1 Galagoides demidoff | reverse complement strand
CAAGCGAGTCTCCTGCCTCCGCCTCCCAAGTAGCTGGGACCACAGGCGCCCGCCACAATGCCCGGCCATTTTTTGATTGCAGCCATCATTGTTGTTTGGCGGGCCCGGGCTGGGGATTCGAACCCGCCACCTTAGGTGTACGTGGCTGGCGCCTTAGCCAATTGAGCCACAGGCACCAAGCCTCAGTTAACTTTCTTGACCACAATTGTAGGAAACCAAAAATCAGTAATAGGAGAAATTTTTGAAAATTCATCAGTACGTGAAAATTAAACAACATACTCTGGCAGCAGGTGGATTGATAAAGAAATTTAGAAAAATATCTGGAGACAACTAAATATGGAAACACAACATGCCACAGCTCAGGAGATTCGGCGAAAGTTGTTCTAATAGGAATGTTTACAGTGATAAATGCCTACGTCAAAAAGAAGAAAGACTACAAATAAAGAAATTAATGTTACCCCTCAAAGAAGCAGAGAAAAGAACAAACTAAGATCAGTGTCAGCAGAAGGAAAGAAGTGATAAAAATCCAGGCAGAAATATATGAAATCAAGACTAAAAATAGTGCCAAAGATTGACCAGACAAAGAGTTTTTTGAAGTGATAAACCAAATCAACCCACCCTTAGCTAGACTAACCAGAAAAAAGTAGAAAAGACTCAAATGGACAAAGTCAGAACTGAGAGGCGCATTATGACGGTGCAGTGGAAATACTGAGGGCCACAGAAGCTGTTATGAACAGTTACACACCAGAAACTTAGATAACTTAGAAGAGATGAGGAACTATCTGGACACACACAACTTGATTCACCAAGACTGAACCACCAAGAGATAAATCATTTGAACAGACCAATAAAAAGTAAGGAGTTGACTCAGTAGCAAAAATTGTTTGGTAAAAAATAAAATCTCAGGTCCTGATGGTTCCACAACTGAACTTTACCAAACCTTTAAAGAAGAATTAATGCTAATGCTCCACAAATTTGCAAAAAATCAAAGCAGAAGGAATATTTCCAAACTCTTTTAACAAGGCTAGCATCACTGATACCAAACCCACGCAAGGACATCAGATGAAAAGAAAAGTATAAGCCAATATCCTTGATGAACATAGATGTAAAAATTCTCGGAAAACTATTAGCCAATGAATTAAACAACACGTTCAAAGGATTGTTCACCACAATCAACTGGGATTCATCCCTGGGATACAAAGGTAACCCAGCACTCACAAATCAATGAGTAAATGCAGCAAATTAACAGAATGAAGGACAAAAATCATATCCTCATCTCATTAGATACATAAAGCAACTGACACAATTAAATGTTCTTTTATGATAAAAAACACTCAACAAAGTAGACAGAGAAGCAATATACTTTAAAACAATAAAAGCCCTATGTGATAAGCCCACAGCTAACATGAAGCCGAGTAGTAAAAAACTAGATCCTTTTAAGGAGACACATCAGAGACCCAGAATAAAACAAGGACGTCTACTCTCACCACTTCCATTCAACCCCGTATTGTGAGATCTTGCCAGAAGAAAGACATAAAAGGCATCCAAATAGGAAAGGAAGAAGTGAAACGGTCACTGTTTGCTAATAACATCATCTGATATGTAGAAAATTCTAGAAATGCCACTGCAAAACTGTTAAATTTGATAAGTGAATTCAGTAAACCTGCGGGTTACAAAATGAACATGCAAACTTTAGTAGAATTTCTTGACATGAACAACAAACCATCTGAGAAATAGAGAACATAATCTAATTTACAACTGCTACTGAAAAAAAGTACGTAGAAATAAATTTAGCCCAGGAGATGAAAGATCAGACACTGAACTATAAAATATTAATGAAAGAAATGGAAGAAAACAAAAATAAGTGGAAAGGGTTGGAAGAATTAATATTATTAAAATGTCTGTACTACTGAAAGTGATCTATTGATTCCATGCAATCCCTACCAACATTCTAATGTCAATTTTCATTAATGTATGAAAAAAAATCCAAAAATGTATATGGAACCACAAAAGAACCCTAAACAGCCAAGGCCATTATGAGCAGAAAGCAAGCAAAGAGGAAAGAAAGAAAGAAAGAAAACTGAAGGTAACAGGGACCCCATTTTAACTCCACTACAAAGCTATAATAATTAAAATATCTTGGCACTGCATAAAAATAGACATATTAACCAAAATTTTTTTTCGAAAGCAGAATGGAGAGTTCAGAAATGAACCCTTGTGTCTATGATCAACTGATTTTTGACAAAGGTGTTAAGAAAACATAATGGAAGTAAGACAGTCTCTTCAATAAATTACATTAAAAAAAAAACTAGATATTCGTATATAAAAAATGAAATTGGATCCTTATCTCATATGATATACAACAAATTCAAATGGATTAAAGACTTAAATATAAGACCTGAAATTATAAAAATGCTAGAATAAAACAGGGGGAAAGTCTATAATGCAATTTTTTTTTTTTTTTTTAGAATGGACCCCAAAGGACAGGCAATAAAAGGAAAGCGTGATGAATGGAGCTGCATCCAGGTAAGTTCTACACAGCAAAAGAAGCAGTGAGCGGAATCAAGAAACAACCTATGGATGTGGGGAGAATGTTTGCGAGCCGTACACCTGATCGGGGTAATAACCAAACTATGTAAGGAACTGAAGCAACGCTGTAGAAAGAAAACAAACAAACTGATTAAGGAATTATGCAAAAGGCCTGGGCAGACCTTTCTGGAAAGAAGATACCTGAACGGCTAACAAGTAACATTAAAAAGGCTCAGTGTCGCTAGGGAGATGCAGATGGAATCAGAAGCCCTGGAACTCCCAGAAGCAGGCACAGAGTGGTGGTTACCAGGGAGGGGCAGTAGCAGCCCCGAGTCCAGGGAGTGAGTTTGCCTGTCTGGGAGGTCTAGGGCACAACGGGACGGGTATGCTGAGCGACTGAGCAGCCTTCAAAATGGCTGAGCGTAGGTTTCAAATGCTCTCATCATGAAAAGTATTATTTCAAGTGACATGTTAATCATCTTCATTTAATTATTCCACATTGTACTCAAAGATTGGAACACCACCTTATGTCCCATGAATACACACAATAATTTGTTAATAAAAGTTTAATCATAAAAACTTTTAAATACCCTGGATTCCAGTGGAGGTGGTGCCATCTGAGTTTCTCTAAGCCATCTAAAGAGAAGTTGGTGTGTTGAACCTGTTTCCTCATCCCAAAGGAACTTGGGGTACTCCCTCTTGCCTGTGTGACCCCTTATATGTCTGGAACCTTTTGTGGCAAAGACTGTGAGTTGCCTCCCTCCCAGCGTGGCCAGCCCTCCATTCTACGGAAGTCCGTTCTCGCTGGGGTGTGGTCACCACTTCAGTACTTGGGTCGCCTTGTGTAGCTCACTAATCCTGGAAGCTGGTTCCCATTTTAGAATTGGGTTTAGGGAAGGGCTCGGTCTATTGTGGGGATGTTAAACAACAGATTTTTGTTGGGGGGCGAGGGTTGGAGAAACGTTTCTTTGCTCTTACAGAAGCCCTCAAAGATGTAAAGGACAGTCATTCTCAGGCTGCGATGACTCACGGCAGCGATGTCATGACCGACTGTAGGGACACCAGGCTGAGAAACGACACTAATGAGAAAACCACAAGGTAGCGATGTCCAGGCGGGGAGATTACTTAGGTTCCTGCGGACCTCGAAGAGCTCCCCCGACTGTCGAGCTCTGGCTTCCCGTCAGGAACGAGAGTGAACAGTATACCCAGCTCATGAGCTGGATTTTTAAATTTCCCACTTCAGCAGACTCCAAAAATCACTCGTTCTGGGGAGGCACTACTAACTCCTGATGGTATGACACCCTGCGAGAACCCCACATCTTTTTAGGGGTTCTGAGAGTTCAAAACTGTTTTCATAATAACACTGAGACATTCTCTGCCTTTTCACCTTCCTTGTCTCACAGGGGGACTTTTCCAAAGCTTGTGTGTGACAGCAGGTTAAATGCGGTAGCAGATGAGAATATAGTTGTCTTTTCTTCAGCCGGGTAATTTAGCTGCCTAACAAGGCTGCTCTACTGTGTATGTTTTGGCTTTTGAGGGTTTTTTTTAGTAAATATATGTTATGTTTGTTACCCTGTGATGGGTTTCTTACCAATAGTAAATAAGTTAGCCCGTATGATGTAAACATTCCAAACTGTATATGAAATCACCATATTGTACCCCCTAAATGCAGTAATGTATATATGATCTACCTCTTTTTGATTTAATAAGTTAAAAAGAGGTACAATTTTTTAAAAAGTTCATAAACAATTTTTTTCCTCTAATATAGTAAATATCAGTAGATTTAGTCCTCATCAACAAAAGCTTTTTGGATTCCTCAGTAATCCTTCAAGGATGAAAAGGAGTCCTAACAAGAAAATGCTTGAGGATTGCAAAGACGTACACTTTTTAAATTAAAAAAAAAAAAATCTTAGAGGTGATTGATGGAAGCTCTAGACTTTCCTTTACAAAAGCATCAGCACCAAAATCAAGGCATCTGTGCCAGTTCACAGGGCTACTCGCTGCTGCCTCGGACCCAAATGGATCCCAAGTTCTCATCCCTCTTCTTCCACACCCCTCCTTGACTGTGGGGACAACACCAGCATTGTGGGCTGTTGCAGTTTGGGGTGCCACTGGTAGAATTTTGTCCAATATTCCAATCCTTTATTGAATCCAGTGTGTCTTTGCCCTGGGATGTAAAGGTCAGGATTTCAGGATGGCTGATGGCCGACCTGATTTCACCTGAATCCTCGAATTTGGTGAGGGGGCTCTTTGTACTACAGCACAGCTTTCAGATCAGCCCCAATTCTATCTCAAACACGTGAGCACACCTCAGAGAAGGCAGCTTTCAGGATGCGGGCAGGCCTGCGATTGCCATCGTAGCTTCCTGGAACTAGAACTGACCTGTACCTGGTCTCATCATGAAAATCATATTAACTTCTTCCTCTCTGTGATGCCAACATTGCGTTGCAGTTTGGGTAACTTGCCTTCTAGAATTAGCTAATTGACAGGATTGTTAGACTCAGTCAAAACACCTTGTAATTTCATAGCTCTGTGATTTCCTATAGTTGTAGATGATAAGAAAAAACAAAATAAGAGGAAAAAAAAGGAAGGGACAATGCCAGGCCTCAAACACCAGCCCTTGAGTGTCTTCTGAGCTGTGTGCCCAGATGCCCTGGTAACCAGCAGTCTGTAACCACCACCGCGTGCTTGGAGTGTTCCACATTTGCTATGTAGTGACACAAACGCTGGTGGAGAGGAAGAGGGGAACTTGACAGTACGAGAGAGATAAGAAGAGGTGAACCAACCACAGGACAGAGAACGGGGCCCGATCAGTGTTGGAGGTGCGCACAGAACCCTTTACCTCTCTGTCTGGGCAAGTCAGTGGAGGTCAAGTGCAAGAAATTTGCAAACTTTCAATTTTGAAAAATGAAACAGTATCTGGTTCCAGACTTCATGTATATTTAAACGATATTTACTTTGATTCTGGGTATTTAAAACGTGATTGGTTATTTCCGTATCAGCCTCTCTTATCTTTCCAGTCATCTGTTCAGCATTCGGAGGTCACCAAGAAATATTTTTTGAGAGACTTAACAGACACCTGTGGTAGGAAGAATAACAGCCTCCTTCCCAGAGCTGTGCGGGCCTCGTGCCAGAGCTTGTGCGCATGTTACCCTAGTGGCAGAAAGGTCTTTATAGATTGATTAAGTTAGGGCCCTTGACCTGGAGAGGTTACCCTGGATTTTCCAGGTCACCAACATCATCCCAAGAGTCCTTGTAAGAGGGAGAGGAAGGTGGGGGAGAGTGAGAAAGTCTGTGTTTGTTGTTGGAAGCTTTGAAGATGGAGAAAGGGACCACAGTCAAGGAATGCGATGGCCTCCGAGGCTAGAAAGCCACAGGGAAGGGGTCTGTCCTGGAGCAGCCTGCCGACACCTGAGACCACGTCGGACTTTAGACTTACAGAACTGTGAGATGGTACATTTATACTTTAAGCCCCTAGACCGATGATAACTTGCTATTGCAGCATAAAAAACGAATACAGTGCACAATAAATATTTATTGAAATCGAACCAAGACAACTTACAAATATACAAAAGTGCTACATTGTATATGCATGGAGAGAGAAAAATTTTAACACTAGAAGTTCCAGTGATTAAATTCTCAAATTTCACACTATAGAGCGTGAGATAAGCAATAGGATGTGATTTAACATACAGAGAGGACAAAATTTCTCAATTCTGAGATGTTGCTACCAAGTTGAAGCAACATTATACATCAGCTCCTTTGAAGCATCTCCTGGAATAGTGTTTGGAAAAGGCAAAATTTTAGACCAATGTAAAAATCCCTGCTTTTCCACTGCTACAATACTGACTTTGTAGTAGGGTTTCTGTAGCACATTAACCCGTGGCCCCCATCTGCCGGAGGTGCCAGGTTCAAATCCAGCCCCACCCCAAAACTGAAAAAAATAAAATGTGATTTAGAGTCTGGGGAGCAACTTTCCTTTCTTTAATATGATCCTTAGATATTCTCACTCTCCCTTTTCGATTATGACTTCTCCAACCTTTGCTTTCAAGAGTTCTTTATGGGCAATAACAATTTCTCTCTAAAAACAATTTTTTCAAAAGAGGAGCTGTAGCAGTTCTCCCAATTTATGTGTGTGTCAAAAATTATCAAGGGACAAGGCATCTGTTTATTTCTAAGATAATTTCTATAAACCTAATCCCATACATGGTCTGGTAACCCCATGTAACACTGAAATCTACTTTATCCTAAGTGCTTCCTTTAAATTCCCAAGGACAGTGTATTGTTAATAGCCTTATTTTTCCTAATAGTCATATAGATCTATTGCTCTATAGTTAGATTTGGGAAAATATTATGATTCTTTCTCTTCTGCAAAAAAAGTATTTTCCTTTATTATCCTTTGGTTTCTAAAAATAGGGTGGAATTAAATGTCATGTACCTTTGGAATTCATTTTATAAATACACTTGGTAACTAGGAAACTCACATTGTCATTATTTATAATCTAGGAATTCTTTCCATGGAAACTGTTAGAAGGTCACAATTTTTGAGACGCAATAGTGGCTAAGAGGCTATTTAAGAATTCACTAAAATAAAAAAGAGAGGGTATTCACAGGAGGGGGCAACGTCTGATGTCCTAATCACCCAAGTTAACGAGGTGAGGTCTTACGTTTAAGTGGTGTCTGTACCTACAGGCTGGCGTGGTCTCTCTCCTGCCCTCTCTCCTTTCAGCCAAGAAATGGTGCCAGCATTTACCAGCCTGTCATTCTGTAGCCCTTGGAGACCCTGTGCCCTGAACTTGGATACCATTTATAGTGTTTTCTCTGTCTTGTGACATCATGTGTACGTTGATTACACTGGCACATAGTGGGGTTCCCAAAGCTGAGCTGTGAGCTGCGGACTTTCTCCCAGGCATGTCCCACACGGGCTCCTGCAGGGCCCCCTCTGTCGGTCCTTTGTAATAAGTTCCTGCTCAGATCCAGGTGGAAGTCAGCTCCGACACGCAGCCACACAGTGGAAACACTCAAGATGCCAGGGGCCTTCATTCGTTTGTAACAATGAGCAAGACTCTTGTTATTAAGCTGGACATTTTCTGGACTCTTGTGGTGCCAACTTCTCCCCTAACCCTCCTGAGAGGTGGAGAGGATGCTGAATCAGGCCCACACAGTGGTAACAGAGGCAGCCGTCAAATAATGGCTGAATGTCCAAAAATGAGCTAAGAGTTTGGCTTTACTTATTCCTACTAGATTTTTAAAGAAGGACTTGACATCAATTTTTTAAATATTCTATAATAGCAAGCAGAAACTTAGCTATAAGCAAACTCACATGCACACACAGTGTGAACTAAGGACCCTCCCAAGTCTCCAGCTGTGAGCTGAGCTCTGTGTGTGTGTGTTGGGGGGTCCCCAGTGGGGAGGAAGCAGCTCTGAGAAGTGTGAGATGCCCAAGGCGTTGCCTGTCAGCACACAGGAAGGTGGAATCCCAGCCGCCAGGGACAGGATCCCTCCCAGACTCTCAGAGCAGCCAGGGCGTTTAATCACAACTGAAAGACCACGTCTTAGCAGGAGCACGGCTTACCCTGGTCTTCCCTAACAGATTTCAGGACAACCTTAAAAGGATCAAGGTGCCAGGAAGTATCAGAAAGTAAGGACTTGGCTCCTACCTGTGGGTATCTACATGGCATATCGTTATCAATAATGATGTTAAATAAAATGTGTGTGTGTGAGAGAGAGACAGATTTGAAAAGATGTAATCCAAACTGCTAATGTTTATGTCTATACTTTTTTAGATAATTGTATATGAGAATTTTTTCAACAAAAACCTTGTTTCTGCTTTAGGGGCTTCAACAATGTTACTCCTTCTTCCTGGAATGGTGTGTCCTCAGTAGTATTAGTGAATGCACATTAAACCCCAAGGGGACACCACCTCACAACTGCTAAAGTAGCTAAAATTAAAAAGCCTGCCAAGGGCTAATGTAGAGGATGTGTGTTCCCTGCAGGGTGTGGGCAGAGTGGTGGCCCCACGGTGGCAGTTGTTTAAAAAGCTGAACGTAAAGCTATGTCCCAACCACCCCACTCCCCAAAGAAATGAAACCCAAGGTCACAGTTAACGTGACAGCAGTTGACTTGTAAGAGCCCAAACCTGGAAACAATGCAAATACCCATCTGTAGGAGAGCAGAGAGCTGACTGTGGTCCAGGCCACAGCAGGACACTGCTTACCATTAGGTAAAGATAAACTCAACACGACAGGACACAGCGTTATCCTGAGCCAAGTCAGGCACCAAGGTACACACAGTGCATTTCTAGTTTTTTGAAGTTCTGGAATAGACAGAACTAATCTGTGATGAAAGACATCAGAATAGTGACTCTTTGGGGGCAAGACAATTCTCGGGAAATGGCAAGGAACTTTCTGGGATTGGGGGGGATGGTCTGTGTTGTGACTGGTCACACATGTCCCCTGATGGGGGTGCACATTTATAAAACTTGATGAACTGAAACCTTCAGATCTCAGTATTTCACTACATGTAAAATACATCAAAAGAGAAATATTAAAAGGCAAAAAAAATGAGCACTTTAAGTATTGAATAATAAAAGATTGGCTAAATGAATTACAATGCAATTGTGGAATGCTCTGTCCTCAGGGACAGCAAGTTGATAGGCCGGGTGCGGTGGCTCACACCTGTCATCTCAGCATTCTAGGAGGCTAAGGTGGGCAGACTGCTTGAGCTCAGAAGTTCAAGACCAGCTTCAACAAGAGGGAGACCTGGTCTCTAAAAATATCCAGGCCTCATAGCAGGTACCTGTTGTTCCAGCTACTCAGGAGGCTGAAGCAAGAGGATTTCTTGAGCCCTAGAGTTTGAGGTTGCTGTGAGCTATGATGCCATAGCACTCCACTCCATGACTGAGTCAGACTCTGTCTCAAACTTCCCCCACCAAAAAAAAAAAAAAAAGGAAAACAAGTTAGTAAATCTGTGTGGACTGATAAAGGAAGGTCATTAGTGTGGGTGACTAGGTGAAATACCAAGATATATATTGGTGTTTAAAATGGTATCTCATTTATGTTAAAAAGAAAGCAATACACACACACATAGAAAAAGGTCCACATGCATCTTCATATAAACAGCAAATTCCTGGAAAAATATACCAGAAATTTCCTCCAGGAAGAAGCCAGGAGGACTAGGAGGGCTGGGGCAGAAGGTACGAACAAGACTCCTCTTTTGTGAACTCTCAGCCCCGTATACTACACACAGGCACTTAATTTGTGACCATTCAACTAAACCTAACTGGCTCACAGCATGCTGAAGTGAGCCAGGGCTCAGGGAGAAGAACCTCACGGTTTTATACCATGTTTCAAACCCAGCTTTGCATTCTCTTTGAATCAGCAAATTGATGTCTGGAAATTATCTGAAGGATCACAAGAATGTCCTCTGGGAAACTATTTATAACAGCAAAGACATTAGAGGCAATTTAAATATCCAAAAATAGGAGTTTGCGTCTGTCAATTACAATATCACCATACAAGTATTACCACAGCCATTAAAATAACGTGGAACACCATTTTCAAAGAACATGAAACAGAGCACATGCCTTTGTGTGTGAGGTCTGGAAGGTGACAGCATGAAGTGCTGGTGAGGCCGAAGCCTCCAGCTTCTGTGAGAGCGTGTGAGGATGTTCCGGAAAGCCTCGCTGTGTCTGCCTTAGCAAGTTTTTTTCTCAGGAAGCTGCGTCCACATGATTCCAGGACTGTCTCCCTCTCGGTCTTCCCATCTCATCTTCCCTACTCCACAGACAGTCCGTTCCAGAATGGCTGCTCTCAGGCCTGACACAGGGCGGTGTCCTCCCACACCATCGTCCCCACTTCCATCCTGCCCTTGTCCATTCATGTCTCCTTCTCTCTTCAGACAGAGGGTAGGGATGGTGGCTGTGCTGATCACCTCCTGGACACCAGAGTGGGCGTGTGGTAGAAACAGCGTGAGGGTGTGAAGATACAACAGCAAGGCCAGATGTGGCGGAGGCGGGGGGGGGGTCACAGGCACCTGCACTGACACCCACATATGCTGAGGAAGAAGCAACCTCTTTCCTAATCTGCACCAGTCTGTCTTTCCTCTTAAGTTCTTACACTTTGGGTGGGGAGAGAAGAAATGCAATCTGATTTGTTATCCTCAGTATGATCTAACCGCTTGAACACCCTCCTTGGGTCACCCAGGGCTCCCAGGACAGTGCCCGGCACATTGCTAGTGTTTAGTAAATTTGTGTTGAAGAACTGAAATGTACTTGTTCTGAGCCTTCCCCCCCTGCCCTGTTAGCTTCTTGGATGATGATGATGATGGGCAGCCCTGAGACTGACCAGCAGTATTCTGCAAGGAGGTGGGGGAGCAGTCACCACCTGCCACAGCAACCACAGTGACATCTCTTGTCCCCTCAGGTGATGAGAGTTCTGCTGGACCCTGTAGCTGGTGGCCCCTGATTTCACCTCCACAGCTCTGGGTCCAGGCCTTTGCCTAATGAGTGGACCCTTGCTGGAGCCCAAGGCCCCTCAGGGCCTGACACGTCCTTCCCAGAGCTCTAGGTGGGGCATCCTGCAGGCTGCAGGGTTATTTCATCTCAATCCAACAGGCAAGACAAGAACATAAAATTTTTTAAAGATACAATAAAAGGTCAAAGTAGTTCCATTAGTACACAACTCGCAAATAGACCCAAAAATTTAGTGAAAATTATAGATGTAACTTGTAATGGGTAAAAATACTTGAGAAATTACAGCAGAGATGGTGCTGCCTTCCAGTGGCACCTGACTGCTTTGTTTAACCCACTGACCAAATGATACCAAAGAACTTGTGGAATAGGGTGTGACAGACTCTCCAGGGTCAGGGAGGAGTGACCCTCAGAGGTGACAGACTCTCCAGGGTCAGGGAGGAGTACCCCTCAGACACATCCCAACTGGCCTATATCCTGCGGTGACCTTGATGTGCTAGGAGGGACACTTCAGACACGGAGGACAAGTACTCAAGGCCGAAGCTGAAATAAAGGATGCCAGTGTTTCTTTGGTTGTTCCTTCTAAACTTTCACTGATAACATCTCTCTATCTCAAAATGTACAGGTGCACACACACATGCGCACACACACATATACACCACGTCTGTGTAGGCATCAAATGATAGAGCTCTCGTGTACCTGTGCTCATGCTCATGGTTCTGAAATATTTTCACTAACATTACTTTTTAAATATATTTCTGCAGACACCCACCTTGGAATATAATTCAGATAATACTTTATTTGCTATTTATAATTTGCCTACTGATAAGAGCAAAAGGCTAGGGACATGTTACATAGCAGAAAAACACTTCATAAGACTGAAAATAACATGGATTGAAAGGAAGATGGAAAATTCTGTCTTATAAAGAAGACTGAGGATGTCCAAAGAACTGTGCACGAAACGTAATAGCCAAGAATTCTAAGGCTTTAAAATTCTAAGTGCCTGATAAAAAGAAGCAGGTGGACATAGTGGCTGTGTTTACCAGACAGAAAACTGAGATGCAGGATGACTCAGAGATACTTTAAGGTCACATGACCAAAAGGTATGTGACTCAATTAAACGTGGGTCCCCAGAGCTGGTGAGGCAGGTCCCTCAATGCTAAGCACCTGAATATTAGCTTAGGTGAGTTTACAGAATTAAAAGGGACAGACGAGTCTCTAGAGCAATCAGTGCAGTAAATAAGAATGTTTCCTCGCTCAGAGACGCTCTTCACACGACGGAGTCAGCCAGAAGAAGACGTGTTGATTATGAAAAGATCAAAACCGTGATTGGGTTGCCTAACCGCAGTCTGATTTGTGATTGATAAATAAACTGAGAAAACACATCTCCAAGAGGGAAAATATAAATATTCGATTTTAAGAAATATATAGCTTCCCTGGCCTTTGTAGTGTGACCTGGTGGCTACCGAAACATCCTGTCTAGCAGAAAGGTGACGGTCTCTGAGCGCCACCAAACGTGGTTTACACAGGGTAGATGTGGTGTCTGTCACATGCAAAGACAGCGCCTCTCTTACCGCCCGTAAGTCGCGGGGGACACCGGTACTGCTGTCAAAGACGGCTGGTAGAACCTGGTGGGGCTCCACACACCAGGATGCTTATGTGGCCGGGACTGGCATGTTTGGCTTGGAAAACCAAAGCACAGAAAACTGAACTCATTATCCAAAGGCCAAGATCATTTTTCCTGAGATAAATAAGGTTTGAAGCCCATTCTTCCCTACTCCAATCACTACTTAAATCACGCCCTCTCTCTATAGCTGGTGACAGGTGATTTGTCACTGACAACACTCACGCTGTCCACTGGCTACAGTACATCCCTCTGCTGGTAACAGCCGACCCACCTGTTATCAACCCTGCTAACTCAGCTTTCTGTACCTTCCAATGAACTCCAGCTCAACCCATCCCAGAGAAACTGACTCACAGCGGGCAGAGACATCCTTTCCATTTAAATGTATGTTTATTCCCAGCTCACTAGAGGTGATTCTTACCTGGTTTGTGATTGTGTTTAATATGAATCAGAAGGAGTCTTTGCATGTGTGAACCCAGGTACACCCTCTTCATGTGGCAAATACCAGAAAGTGTCAGCAGCCGCCATCACTCCTGTCTGGGAGTGAAGTTTTGTTTTAGAAAATACTCTTTTAGGAATTTCATCATTTTTATCATCTACTGCAATACGTTGCCTCTTATTCACTGTAGTTTTTATTATTGCTATTTATAACACCAAAAGTCTAATTCTGTTCCTCTTTACCATAAGAATAACTCAAGTGGTTTTGTTTTTTTTGCAGTATGTATAACAATCCTTTAAAATGTTTATTTTAACGTAGGAAGTGTTTATTGCAATATGGTGATTATGTTTTTAAAGAGTAATAGTTTACATAATAACCTAGTATTAATTTTATAAACAAAGAAACTCTATTGTTAAAATATTTATACCAATTTGCCCAATAATTCTTGCTATCTTTCTCTCCCAGTATCTCCTTATTCCTCTCTAAATATCTTTTCATTGCTGTCAATCTGTTTTTCTCACTCTCTCTCTCCCTCTCCCTTTTTTGACTCTGCCTCAGCTTCTCTTTCTCTCTGTCAATTGGTCTTTATGCGTCTCTGTCTCCATCTCTCTTTCCCTGTCAGTATTTCCCTCTCTCTGTCCTTCTTCAGAGCAGTACCCAGTTCCAGCACAGAGGAGCCCTTCATTGCCCTGACTTCTCACCAGTCTGGATGGTGCTGGGTGCAGAGTCTTTTTCTGGAAGTCTTAGCTCCAAGTTTCAGTTCAGTGATTTTTGAAAATGCCACAGTATGATTTCAGTAAATTCATTTGGTTTGCTGCAGCCAGCAGGAATCACCTTCTATTATTCACAAATAAGGGTTCTAACCAGTAATTCTCCCTCCGGGGAGGAGTTCCCAAACCTTCTCTATCTTCTCATGATAACTTTAGTGCCTCACTATTTTTTTTCCTGGTGTGCCCAGGTCAAAAGAAATACTGAACAATATGCATTCGTTAAATATTTATTTTTCTTAATATTTATGAAGAAGTTAATTTTAAACATCTTAACAAATACTTATAATGTAACAATTTGGTGGTCATTTAAAAGATAATATAAATGTATTGAAAGAAAAAAATGTATTTCCCATTTATTATGTCAATTACTTACTGACAGGCAGGGTGCGCATACCTGCTGGGGCTGCACCACTTGTCAAACCTTGGGTCAGACTGAACACTATACCTTCAATTTTTGTTCACATTGATGCTCATTAAGGACTTAACTCTTATCACAGAAATAGCAGAAAATCCAGATTTACCAAGATACCATATTGTCAAATGGTGTGTAACATGATCTCGTGTTGAAACTGGGGACCACTGGTAGTTAGGGGGCAAATGGACAGTAAATACGGCCGGATTTCCGTCAGTCACGTAAACCGTTCTGTGGTCCCCAGTGTACCTTCTGTGAGTCCCCTGGGACACCTCACCACACAGTGTGAGAGCAACATCTTTAGGGTAAGAAAACGTTTCTCCAAATCCCGTGAAACAAGATGATCTACAAAGCGAGACGTGCTCAGGTGTGCAGTGAGGGCTCCCTGCACCCTGGGAGCCCACGATAGACAGAATTACAGTTCTCAGTCAAGGAACTTGGAGGCCATTGTGAACAACAGACTTGAGCAGGACCTGCATGGTGGTCAGAGGTTTTGGGGAGACATGCAGGTATTGTACGGAGGTAGGAAAACGTCTGGAAGGGCAGAAAAGGAAAAGCAAGCTCTGTGTGAGAATCAGGAAGGGGGGTTACCGCAAGTCAGCACCCGGGACGGAACGTGGAGCCCGCAGAGTGTTAACCTGCTGGGGGGACGGAGTGGGCGGCCGTGCTGGGCAGAGAGAAAGGTGCCCAACAGCAGAGATGGCAGCAAACGTGTCTGACCGTGCCCAGATCACAGCATGCGCTGGAGGGGGAGGCAGAAGCCGAGGCCCAAGGCCGAGCAGGGTCCAGGCAGGACAAGTGCGTGAGTGGTTTCTGTGGAGCTGCCATGCTTGTGTGACGGGAGCATGAAAGACGGTGAGTAGGACAGTGCTGGGGCAATTTCCTGGGGGCGTGTGGGAGTTAGACTAGGGGAAAGGGATGGTGAGGAGGTGACGGCAAAGCCAGGGCACTACAGGGGGCTCATCATGGACAGGCGACCAGCAAAGAGACCCGAGCACAGAGTCCTTTACATGGCAGTGAGAGGCAAAGATTAGTAGCAGGCAACACGTCTGAGGTGGGACGCCTGCCAGAGAGACGGCACAGGCCCCGCAGAGGCTGGGCGCAGGCTGTGCTTTAATAGGATGACCAGGGTGGCCTCCCCACATAGGGACATTTGGGCAAAGACCCGAGGGAGGTGAGTGAACAGAACACGCATCTCGGAATTAGCAGTGTGGTGTCAGGAGTGGGGCAGTTTTCTCCTGCGACTTCCAGCTAGATCTGGAGAAGCTTCTGGTTGTCATAGTTGGAGGAGCGGGTTTTTGCTGACATGGTGAAGATATACCTCAGGGACGCTTCCAAACATGCGGGGACACTCAGGGCACCCCCACACGTCAAGGAATTGCCCAGCCCCAAAGTCAGCTGGGGTGGGGGGGACCCTACAGGGTGACACTCACCCTCAGGCTCATCCCGCTAGTCAGGAGAGGGTCTGTGTCTGAATTGAAAATGTGGCAGCAGAGATAAAAAGTCATGGTTGTATCTTCAAAAATGTTTAAAATGCAGAATCCACAGAATTGGAATTGCTTAGATACGAGGTGCAGGCCAGAGGTTTCTGGAAAGAGAAGCTGAGCCCATGGCCGTGGCCCTCCTCATCCCGAGCCCCCTTCTGCGTGGACACCTGCTCCTCCTTTGTCCTGCTGACCCTTCCTCTGACACACTCCTGCCCTTCACCCCCAGGGATCCTTTCCCAGAGATTCCGCAGCCCCCCTTGCACCACAGCCCCTGCCGCATGGTGAGCACTCAGGGTAAGTAACCACTCAACTAATTTAGTGATGGGTGGAGAGCCAGGTGGGTTGGGGACTGACCAGAGGGAAAGAATTAGAGAAAACAAAAGTGCCGGCATTCAACCAAAGAGAAGCGTCAAGGTATCATTTCCCCCAATATGTTACCAAACACTCCCAAGACGTTTTCCTTTTATCCTCAGACAGAAGTATCAGGAAATGTTACAGGAATGACTTCGCCAACTCCACATAACGCTGCTGTGGCAGTGGTGACACTATCAGTAGTATTTCCGGAGCGTTTTTCACGCACCAAGCAGTAAGCTACATGATAGGACTTAATCGAATCCTCAGCCCAGTCCTGAGTGACACCCGCGTTACATTTGTGAAGGAAAATGCTGCTGGGTTTGTGCGTGGTCCTATTCTCAGCACCCGTTAGAGGGCCTGGTACATAGTAGAGCCTCATAAATATTTTTTGAAGGAAAAAATATGTAACCTTTACCAATGAAGAAATTAGCTTTAGAGAGATAAAGGAATCCACTCTTGGGTGAAAGAGCATTTCAGCCCCCGCTCTGCGGAGCTGCTGGTGAAGCCATCTTGGGCTCAGCCCTTCCCTGGTGGTTGCGGGGATGGACTTGACTTACTCTAAACATCCAGGGGCCACTGCCTCCTTTCTTAGGGCTCTGTCCCACATGTTTCAGGATTCACTTCCAACTCCTCAGTTTATTGTGGAGAATACCGCATCCCCTCTCTGTGAACGATGGCAGGGCGACTGATCAGGAACCAAAGGTCATTTGAATCTGCTCCGTCAAGTGCTGAGATCTTCAGAGAGAAACAAATACCCCCCTCTTTTCCAGCTTCCTCTTTTGTTCTCTCTTAAGAATCCCGGGATCAATAATTCAAGGAAATCAGCTCTTCTCCTCTGCCGGTTTTAGCCCTTCACAGATAACAGATTGTTTCCTCTGATTATTGATTTCAGGATTCTTCCAAAAAGATGGAGTGTCCACATGTGGCCAAGGACGGGGCTGGGCAATATTTGACTCTCTTCAGAGAAGTTTCCCGTGGACTTGGGAACACAAAAGCTCACGCCGCCTCCTCCCCATACATGCCTGACAAACATCAACCCCGTGTTAAAATGCACACCACTAAGATCAAAGATCCCTGGTTGTTTAATCACAGGAAAGCCCCCTCCCCCCACCCGGTAATGGAAGTCCATCATCCTATAAGCCTGTTACAAATGATATAGACAAAGTCCAGGACAGGCGCTGCGGGAGCAGCCGTCCCCTGCCCCTTCAGGGATGATTGAGATGAACTAATAGGTCTCTTTCATGTCTAATTTATATGATCCTAATTATAGGGTCATTTTCATTCCTGTGGTTATTCTCATCTGCCAACATAGTGTGCTGGGCTTGCAACCTGACGTCCCTTTCTCCTCCAGAGCAACTTTCTCTTGGGCCTTTTCTCAAACTCCAATACCAGCCCTCTCTGGAGTCTTGTTGTACATGGCAGACCTCTCTAAAGTAATATCATACATTCAATCAAGAAGGAAGAACTCCAGGACAGGTCTGTTTTCTTTTGATGTGCCTATAAAATCTTACTGCAGCCATATACAGGGACATGGTACAGAGCTCAGGGCAAAGGAATGTGTTACTTTCTCCATGGTATGTAAGGCTCAGTTCATTGATGGAGACCAGCTACGTCATATCGCATTCACATTAAATGTATTATTATTGCAGACAGGATGGCATCTGGACCTAAGGCATTGGTCGCCTTTGTCACTTGCAGAAATTCAGCAAATAGCAAAGCAGTTTGAGGACCAGGTCCAGAAAGAGCCACGCAGAACACAGAATTCTCCCGTTTGTGCTTGGATCGGGCAGGTATGCGGGGAAACGATGGCAACGTTTTGATGCTTTAAAAGGTGAGATAAACTTGGCCCAAGATGTCATACTTTGAAGGGAACTTGTGAAGCCTGGGCACTTGCTCCTTCCTTACCCCCAATGGAATAGGCCAGACAGGAACTTGCTCCCTGGACAATATCAGAGAGGCTGCGTCCCTGGGAGACTGTCTCTCCGCGTTCTTCTGGCCCTCGGGGGGTGAAGAGTTGGAGGCTGAGCAAGGTGACGGACGTTCCCACGGTGGGCAGTGGGTTCTCCCTGCCAGTGTTGCCTTTGTGACCTAGTGGAGTTTGAAACCTCTTGTGAAGGTGACCACAGGGACTTTCCTGTGTCGGCTTTGTTTTCAGCCCATGCTTTTGTGGTCCTGTTGCCTTTATTCTCTCATCAAAGATTACATCATGTTTCCCTGGGTTTGATTTTCTCAAAAGGTTTGGGTGGTGATGGTGATGGTGGCGGCTGTAAGATAAATACACAGGCTGGAAAATCCACACTCATCAAACAACGTCCCGACGCCGTCTGTACATTTGGGTTAGTAACAGATGAAATGAACTCACCAGGAAATCCTGACATACACATTTCCCCACTGGATAGTTTTAAAATCGTTTCCTAAATGATGTACATTTTAACCTGTATGGGCTTTGCGTCTAGATGGGTGTTTGTGTATAAAGTGCACCCTGACTTTCTAATCAGGGAGAGGAAACAAAACAGTCCAGCAAAATATTTTTAAGTGTTTTAAGTATGGCGTGGTTCCTTCGGCCCATTAAATCAATCTGTCTCAGCAACAAAAGACGGAATCAGCACGGAGCAGGGTTGGAATTATGCATGTCATTTATAATGAACCTCATTATACAAGGGGCCTAATTCTATTATGAAGTGGAGCAGTTTACAATCTTATTACTATTCATCTTTCAACAACGACAAAGAACAAATTCCCCACCCCATGTCAGAGCTAATCTTTTTTTAATGCTCACAATTTCGTACTGTTTGTATAATATATTTTCCTTAAAGAAAAATTTCCTGCCTTGTTCCCTCCACTTAGTAGTGGGCGTCCCTCACCATACCCGTGTGCAGACGCAGTGGGCGTCCCTCACCATACCCGTGTGCAGACTCTCACTGTCACTTTTTTATTTTTTTTGGCCGGGGCTGGGTTTGAACCTGCCACCTCTGGTATATGGGGCCACCTAATCCTTTGAGCCACAGGCGCTGTCCCACATTTTCACTTTCTTAAGAAAAGCTAAATTTAGAATGCTACACACCATTTAGCTGCTGAGAAGTAATGGCACAGTGGCCACGTCCACAGCCTAACCCGGCATTAGATTTATAAATAGTGAGGTACATTCTCTACTGCGTATGAACCTCTCATTCCATCCTGGTGCTCAGTGCTGGCCCTGACGGGGTTACAGGGTGCTCAGTGCCTGCCCTGATGGGGTTGCAGGGTGCTCAGTGCCGGCCCTGATGGGGTTACAGGGTACTCAGTGCCTGCCCTGATGGGGTTACACAGTGCTCATGTGCCCGCCCTGATGGGGTTGCAGGTTGCTCACCTGCCCACCCTGTCTGGGTTGTGGCTCGGTGGCCATTATTCAGCCCATGCTCCATCCTGGCTGTGCACTCAGCTCTCGGTTTAATAAGACTATTCACCATGGCGACCTTTGTCTACACACTTTATTACTCAACAATAAATATAGAGGTGAGATTCTGTTTGATGGAGGCATGTTCTGAGGCATTTTGAGGCCATTATTTTTAAGTACCAGCTCATAAATTCCAGAATCTGTTTTAAATGCTCGAGCATTTCATGCTGGTGAGATGTGCACTTCTAATACTGCACCCTGAAGGAGCACATGTCTATTGGAATTGTCGACCCAGAGTGTTTGTCAAAATCATTTGTTTATCTGCCCCCAGAAGAGAGTTATATTAGGGGTTGTGAAAAAGTTGAAAAGAGACAGAAGAAGACATCTTTGTTCTAGAAGAGAAATCTGTGTGTTGTGTTGCAGGAAGACAATGGTCCTGTGTGAAAATATAACAGTAGAGCACTTCTGAAGAGCCACAGTTACCGGTGACTGATGTTGGGAAGGTGAGCACGGGCATCTCCTCCTCTTCTCCCTCGTTCTTCCTGACTCAGGGTCTGTGAGACGGGAGTTTCTATTCTGGCTCCATCGCTTACAGACTTCGGACAGGTGGGTAGTATCACTAAACTTTATACAGGTGGGCAGTATCGCTAAGCTTTATACAGGTGGGTGGTATCGCTAAGCTTTATACAGGTGGGTGGTATCACTAAGCTTTATACAGGAGGGTAGTATTTCTAAGTTTTATACAGGTGGGTAGTATCGCTAAGTTTCATACAGGAGGGTGGTATCTCTAAGCTTTGTACAGGTGGGTGGTATCTCTAAGCTTTATTTTCCTCAGTTGAGGAAGGAGGAGAACAGTTCCTGCTTCCTGTGTTTGCTGTTCACTTTTCATTCACGTGAAACATGTATATAAATCACAGTGCTTGGTGCCTAGTAGCCACTCAATAAATGTTAGCTACCATGTTACTTCTTTTTTTTTTCCAACATATACCCATCTTAATGCAATAAATAAAAGCCCTGAATTGAAAACTATGTTTTCTGCTAAGCAAACCAAAAAAGGAAAACAATGTGTCACGGAGTCGTCATCAGAATCACCAGGCAGCAGTAACCAGAGACAAGTTAGGGACCGATCTGAAGGATGGGAAGCACCAGTTCATCTCCCATGACCTCCCTGACTCCCTCCCCACTGATGAAATTACAGAGGCAGTGGAGGATGTTGGCAGAGGAAAGGAACGAAATACCAGCACATGCCACAATGTGAGTGAGCCTTAAACACACCATGCTGAGTGAAAGAAGCCAGTTACGAAAGGTCACACAGTGCACAGTGCCAATTACACGAAGCGTCTAGAACAGGCAAAGCCATGAGAGGGGTGAGCAGTTGCCCGGGGGTGTGGGAGGAAGACGGGGAGGGCCTGGGAAGGACGTGGAGTGACTGATGGGTGTTGAAAATTACATAGTTGTGGTGGTTGCATGACTCTGTGAACATAATAGGGACCACAAATTTTGCACCTAAAAAGGGTGAATTCGATGGCATGTGAATTATATCTCAATAAAGCTGTTGTGGAAAATATACATCAGAGAGAACAGAGTCACATTCAGAATTCTGAGGCTCATACTAGAAATTTTACCATGGCTGGGTAACTAATGAATTATTTAATGTTTTTGTGTGTGTGTGTTATGTGTGGGATGTATTCAACTGAAATAAACCCATATACATACCCAACACACACATGCATGCGGGTGCATGCACACACACACACATGCATACAGGTGCATCCATGCACACACACACGCACACTTGCAAGGAGATGTGAGGCAGCAACAGTCTGGAGAAGGCACAAGATGTGCTAATCCAAAGCCCACAGATGCAGGGCTGGAGCTCTGAACTGAGACTGAGAGTGTAAGACGACCCCTGCCCACTCTTCTCTCAGAAATGACCTTGCACCCACTTTTTCTGGCTAAAAGCGCCTATAGAGCAAGACTTCTAATTAAAGAAGATGACGATGGTGGCTTAGTGAACTATGAGACACAAAGTTCACACCATCAGTGCCAAGGAAGGTGGTAGCTGAAAGAAAGAGACCAGACGCCTGTTAGCACCACCTCTGGGAAACAGGGTGCTAAAAGTGCTGGCCAGCGTAATAGGAAAAGAAAAGGAAATAAAAGGAAATATAAGATTGGAAAGAAAACAAAACTATCATTATTATCAGATGATATGAGTGAACCCTTAATAAGTCTAAAAGTATTTCAAATTAACAAGAGCATATAACAAGTTTCCCAGGTAAAATTTCAAAATACAGCAACTCTGAACCTTGACAAAATGAAATTTACAAACATTCAAAGTAGAACTGAAAGCATGAATTACTAAGTGCTGTGGGCTAAACTGTGTTCCCATAAACACCTGCGTGTGGAGGCCCCAAGGAGCACAGGATGGGACTGTACTTGGAGGAGGGTCTTTGAAGTAGGGAAGTTAAAGTGAGACCCCTGGAGAGGGCCTTGGTGTGACACGACTGGGCTCCTTATAGAGGGGGAAACTATGCCACCTCCCAACAGAGGGAAGATGATGTGAAGACACAGGGGCAGACGGGCACCTGCAAGCCATGGGGCAGATGTGCCTGAGCCAACCCTCAGCTCGGAAGGAAGTGCCCCAAGGACCCCTCGTTGTTCTAGCACTTCCACCTCCACCACGGTGAGATGATCAGTTCCTGTTGATTAAGCCACCCAGTCAGCCGCGTTTTGTTATAGCAGCCTTAGCAAACTTATACGCTAAGAAAAAAACATAAGATGGGCAATTCCTTCCTGCAGAAGATTATTTTATTAAAATGTATGATAACACAACAAGATCATAGAGAAGATGTTTATAGAAACTTGAGGTACTAATTTTAAAATGCATATTCAATGAAAGGGTTAAGAACTAACAAAAAGGCAATATGGCCTGGTAGGAGGGTAGGGAGCACTTCTGTTAATGTATAAAAATAAGCAAAAATTCCTTTTAAATCTCAGGATGCAGTGATGACAATATTTAAACAATTTATAAAATACTCTCTTCAAATACAATGAACAAGAATCTTTTACACTGGAAAAAGAACAAAGAAGAAATGTAATAGTTAAGTCTATCACAGAACATCTTTCTACAGTGTATAAAAGCCAGAACAGCCTGGAACATCTTTTGATGGGGTGAGAATCAAATAATTTGCACTTGTAAAAGGAAAAGCAATGAATATTTTCAACAGCCACAAAAATGTGTTCCTTATTACTGCTTCTCCTGTATAGACTGGGTGCAAATGTTTGTAATTTTTAACATCGAAAGTGAACATTTATTTTGTCATAACAGTCAAATACGATTAATATTCATGTTTCCACTATCATCATTAAAGAGAAAATTAAGATAACATTATGATTCATTTTGATCTATGAAGCATTAAAAAAACTACAACTTATGAAAATTGTTACGTAAAGAATGTTGATAGAGCAAATGAAAATATTCGGAATGTACTACCAATTTAAAACTATTTATTTATATATTCATTTTTTAATGTCAGAACATAATGGGAGCGCCAATGTTTGGGCGACACGAATTGCTTTTGCATAGTTAGAGTCAAAGTTATGCACGTGCCCATCCAGGTAGCCTGCCTCACACCCGGTGGGCACGATTTTGCCTGTCCCTCCCTCCCCTCCCACCTGTTTCACTTCCCTCAAGTTTCACTTCCTTCTGTACCCTTGAGTGTTAATCCGTTAGTTCCAATTTAATAGTGAGTACATGTGGTATGTATCTATTCTTAGGATACTTCCCTTAGGAGAATGGTCCTAGTTCCATCCAGGTTGTTACAAATGCAATTAGTGCTTTTTTTTATGGCTGAGTATTACTCCACGGTGTGTATAAACCACATTTTATTCATCCTTTCATGAATTAATGGGCACTGGGGTCAGCCCCGCATCTTTGTGACTGTGAACTGTGCTGTTGTAAACATTTAAGTGCAAGCGTCTTTTTGATAAAATGGCTTTTTTGTCCTGTGGGTAGAAACCCAATAGTGGCACTGCTGGATTAAATGGTGGGTTTACTGTTAGTTCTTTGAGGAATCTTCCTAACATTTTCCATAGAGGCCCTAGTGTGCAGTCCCACCAACAGGATTCAAGTGTTCCTTTCTCTTGGTCTCTCTAATCATCAGGCAAATGCAAATCAAAACCACAATGAGCTATCACCCAACTCCAGTGAGAATTAATTTTTTATTAAAAACAATTTAATAGTTAGAAAATATTGAACATTTTAGACACTAAATGTTAAATCAAATTTTAAAATTTAGTATCTATATGGGTGTTACATTGAAAATTAGATTTTTGAGTGTTATTATCTTTTATCTATTCAAATAAAATAGTAACTTAAAACTTAAAAACTAGAGCAGTGAAATTTCAATTATTATTGAAATGTAAGTATTGTATTTACACAAAACTGCTTTAATAATTTACTTAAAATGTGAAATTCAATATTTTTAAAGCTAGTAATTTTTTTTCTTCTAGATCTCAAGGCCTGCAAGGAATGTTATCTGAAAAAAAATTAAATCGTATTAGTGGTAGATAAAGAAAAATAATTTAGAGAGAAAAATTTATGATTAAACCTCATCGGATTTTGTACATTAAGATCAATCTACATATGTAGAGAGTCTTAGGTTTTAGCTAAAATTCAGAGACATGTGTACATATTTAAATTTGGCAACATTTAAGCCACAATACTAGTATTGGTGTGCTATAAAAATATAAATTACAGGTAGCGCCTGTGGCTCAAAGAAGTAGGGTACTGGCTCCATATGCTGAAGGTGGTGGGTTCAAACCCAGTCCTGGCCAAAAAACGGCAAAAAAGAAAAAAAAAAAAAATATATATATATATATATATATAATTAAGTAAAGAACTTTACCCTTAGTTCCAATAAATCTCATATTTCACCTATGTACCAAATAATCATCAGGAAAATTAAATCATATATCTGAAGGGCTAGAGATTAAAACAAGGAAGAGAGGAAGAGCCCTGGGGAGTGGAGAGCGGCACCGTAGCTTAGCACAGCAGGGCCAAGGTCGCAAAGCCGTTTATTCGTACATTCACTCTCATAGAAATTAAGTGGGGAAGCTGTTAGACATTAGAACATCATTCTTTCTGAAATCTAACTTTAATATAACTCATTCTGAAAAAGACGCTACTCTCTGTGATTTAACAATAGAGACACTTTTTAAAATTATTAAGGCTGCTCTATTCTTGCAAATTTCTTCCGCTAAGAGTGTCCTAATGAATAAAATTAAGTCAAGAAAGGAGTAGAACATGGCAATAAGGAATGTTTGTGTGTTTGGTACAGAGATATTGGACATATATGAGTCTCAGACTGTTTACTGAGGCCGGAAGATATCTATAGGATAATTGCTCTTTGCGGAAAAGAACCTGAGAGAGTATTCAGAAGCAGCGTGGATAATCCATGATGCCGTAAATTCTCCACTTAAACTACAAGTTCTCTAATGACTATCGATTCAACAGACACGGGTCTTTGGACAAGTTTGATGCAGTTCCTCCGTCAAACCTCTGTCGGGGCCATCATTTGGCTGGTGACGGTGGCATCAGAAAGGTTACAGAAAACACTTTTTAAAATCCTTACAAATAGTTCAGAAACAATGATGATGGTTTTATAGACAGTTGTACTAAACATGTCACATGATAAACATTTTAAAAATATGTATAGCTGGATGGAGCTGGAGAATGTTCTTCTGAGCAAAGTATCACAAGAATGGAGGAAAAAGTATCCAATGTACACACCCCTATTATGAAACTAATTTATACCTTTTATATGCAAGCTATAACCAAATAGCCTGAGAATGTGGGGAGGGGGGAGGGAGAAGGGAGGGGGGAATGGGTGGAGGGAGGGGGATTGGAGGGACCATTTCTGAGGTTTATCTTACAGGGGTACAAGTGAATCTCTCTAAGAGTAGAATCAGAACGTTTTAAAACTATAACTGAGAAAATGACATGAAGGCTGTGTTGATCAGTTTGATGGAAGTATTTCGGATTGCATGTGAAAACCCCACACTGTACCCCAGAAGTGCATTAATGTACATAATTACCATTCAATAAAAAAAAAAAAGAGTTTGATTTTTTTAAGGTTTTAATGTCTTTAAATGTGACCTTATCTTTTGAATAAAAAAATTAGCTGTACATATAGAAATATATAAGTCATTTTTGCTTTCAGCGTTAGGGGCTTTAGTAATGAGAAATCTATCTGGCAAAAGAATAGAAGTGCAAAAAGGTGACTTTAATCCAGGCAGATGTCTTCTGCAGCTCACAGCCTTTCCAAATGAATTTTGACAATGGAGATGATGATACTGACAATCCAAAGACAATTTTTCTTTTACTGTTCTACTGAAATCTGCACATCAGTTTGGAGACTGAAAATAATTAGGGGCCCTCTGAAAAGTATGCCAACTCCAGTAAGGTTGGGCATTCCGGGGTAGGGCACCAATCAGCCTATGGCTGGCTGACTCCTGACTCTGTGTGGGACATGAAGAGTGAGGACAGTGGACAGGAACAGAAAGGCTACTGTTCCCAGTCTGGTATTAAAGACCCATGACATTTTAGGAAAGCCGCTAGGCTAAATAGGTAATTTCCTTCATCTTACCGGGTGGCAGCATTGAACTCAGCATTGGGCCATCCTTGATTTCTGTCAGAGCCAGTTCACAGGGATCGTGGGAGGATACAATGAAATAATGTATGGTGGAGGTTGTGGAAAAGCTGTGCTAGATAAATACAAGTTATTAGTGGGGAACATGGAAGCATAGCTGGTCTGGACAGTTCCACAATGCTGACAGCTGATTCAGATACAACCCAAATTGAGACAATCAACTACTAACAAAGCAGGGGAGGAACAAAGCCCTGATTGAAATGGGCTGCAGCTGATTTCTCCAGGCCTCCCAGCTGGACTCATTCTGGTTTTCACAGAAAACTGTTTTGTACCTCCATCAGGGCTCATCCCCCTGCCTGGGACACGCGTTCTTTGCCTACGCACCTGCCTCTTCTCCTAAGCAGTCACTGCGTTCTCAAGATCTGCTAGTGTTTGTTACATCTGAAGGCCTTGTATGTGTGTGCCGGTGAGACAGAGGAGAAGAATTTTCAATCTTAATGAGTAATTTCTGACCTAACACAAAGGATTGTCGGTATCCCCTCTCTAAGCTAGCTACATAATGCTTTCTTGAAAGATACGAATATTTTTATACAAAGATAATCTCAAATGGATGTGGGCTTTATTTGGGCAGAAATGAGGATGAGTGAGTTTAAAACGTCACTGAGGGAATAGGGAAAAGATAGATAGGGACAGGCAGTCAGTAAAAAAAAAAAGATCTGAAATTGAAAAACAACCTGAAAGGCAACTCGGTCCAGGCTGATGCAGAACCCTGTTTATTGATGAGGCAGCTTTTCCCCCTACTTCCGAGAAGTGCTGCCGTGGGGAGTTGAAGGGGTGCCACAGGCAGCCCTCTCGTTCCCCTTGCCTGAGACAAAGGGCTTAGAAATATTAGTCACAGCTAATGAGCTTTGATTTAATGAATCAATAACTATTTTAGTCCTGTCTTTATTGCTGAGTCACTTATTGGCATAATGGTCATTTATAAACTTGACATCTTCTCCATGAACCCACAGTTACATTGTGTAGGGGCAGAACAGATGCCATCCAGGGTATCAGATCAGGAGATATGTTAGTGGCTTCTCAGTTCAGCCACAGATATGCTGGTGTTTGAAATGGGCGTGGAGGTTGATAGCCTGTTAGAGATGTTAGGTTATTTTTTAAGGAATTCCAAATGAGGACATTACTAAGAATATGAACAGAACCCATTACCTGAAGGCTTAGTATGTCCAGATAGTGTCAAGATGTGTATCAGTAAATTATGTAGGGTCAGAAGAGTTGATGAGTTGCAGAGAGAAGATTCGATTCCTAGGGATGGAACTATGCACTCAATAGGAAACGATCACATTGAATAATTATTTATCTAATTGACAGGTATTGACTTAGCATCTGCTGTAGAAAGGTCTTGAGGTAGGCACTGGGAGGGATATAAAGTCGTACATCCTGGCACCACTGTTCACTGAGCTTCACTAAGTCTCTACCCTCACCATCGTCAACACCGAAAAAATTTGTGAAGCATCTGTTTACATGCGGCCCCTGTGACACTTCTCAGAAGCGGCACCTGGGTCACAGCTTGGACATGCTGAAACAATAAGTAGTGCCTGAATGAAGATGAGACTGTGACAAACTCTACTCTTAGCCTTGAGCAGACTGCAGATGCCAGTCTCCTGGGAGCTGTCAATCCAGGACAGAGCACAGCGCTTGCAGAATGGGAAATGAGCGTGGTTTACATAATGTTTTAGGAGGAGCTGATGGTCGAGGTGTCAATCTCCCTTTCCGAGAGCCCATCTGTGCTTGCTTCTCTCTTCCTGATCTAAGGTCCTACTAAACTGTCACAAATGGCACCCTATCACATCAGGCAGTGTCACACCTTTGTGAAACTAGAGGGGATGCTAAGTGCTCCAAGGCAGCATTGTTAATCTAGCTGTCACCTCTTGAAACATAAAAATGGCAAATCCATAACCAGAGAGGTAAAGTGAGCCGGAGTACAGTGGGAATTCATATATAAACAAATTTCATGGGCATGTATACACTATTCAGATGCATTTATAAATCAGAGCCAAGGAGACAAATCCCTTTCAAGCATGCAAAGCCTGTTCTTTTCATCCTATGCCTTAGTTTATTTCCTTTCTACAGCCTGAAATGCCCTCCCTCTGATCTGAAAATACTAATCGTTAAAGGTTGAACTATATGCCCCCAAGATGATGATGTCCTAACCCCCACTACCTGTGAATGTGACCTTATTTAGAAATGGGAAGTCTTTGCAAATGATCACAGTAAGATGAAGTCATTAAGGTGGACTCTAACACAAGGCGAATGGTATTCTTTAGAAAAGGGAAATGTGGACACAGAGACAGCCATGTGCAGAAGGAAGATGGTGTGAAGATATAGGGAGACTACTGTCTGTAAGCCAAGGGATTTTCAAGGCCGCCAGAAACTGAGAGAGGAGCTTGGAACAGATTCTCTCACAGCCCTCAGAGGAAACCAACCCTCCTAATACCAATACCTTGATTTCTGACTTCTAATCTCCAGAACTGAGACAATACATTTCAGTTGCTCTAAGCCACCTACTAAGTGGTATTTTGTTATGGCAGCCCCAGAACATGAATACATGAATCAAATCCCAACATCAAGCTACTTCCCACAGAACATCTTCTCTGAGCTTTAAAAAATGTCAAACCACAAGTATTTGTCAACTGACTCACTGTTGGACTCTTCCTTGATGAATGGCACTGTACAAGACCCTGTGATGATGCAAACATGACATGATCTCACCGTCAAGACTCTTCTCACCTTTGTGTGTGATGATACAAACTATATTGGTAGCTGCAAGGCAGGATGACATAGATACTAAGCAGATTCAAAATGGTAAGTGACAAGTAAGGATCTACCATAGGGAGGGCTTTGTGAACTAGTTGGTAGGCTTGCAAAGTGGCTCAGCTGGAGGTTATCTCCTTGATAGCACAAGGGACCCTAGCGACCTTGGCTGTGCCTGTTGGTGCTACCAGGTTTCAATGGCCTTAGGGATCAGGGCAGATGTTCTGTGTGAGGTCCTGGGATGCTCTGGACAGGCAGGACGATGTGTCTGAAAGAATGAATTCTAGGCAGGCTCTGTTTTACTTCTTCTTCTGGAGACTTCTCTGGTGCTTATGTAGTCTTGTGGGAAAGCTGAGTATCCTACAGAGCAGTGGTTCTCAACCTGTGGGTCACAACCCACAGGAACTGTATTAAAGGCATTAGGAAGGTTGAGAGCCACTAATATAGAGGGTGGAAGCTACATAGAATGTTCTTTTCTTACTTTTCATAGTGCAGTAAAATTACCCCATCACAGGAGGGGCAGATAGTGGAAAGTGACATAGGGCATGGCTGTCCTTCAACCTGCCCCATCACAGGAAGGGCAGATAGTGGAAAGTGACGTAGGGTATGGCTGTCCTTCAACCTACAGCTGAATCCTGGTGATGTTTATTATGAGGGCTTTGGGGATGCTAAAGAATCTTCTAGTACCTTCACATTGCCTGTCTCTTGTCCTCTAAACTCTCAACTTTGACATTCCCTTATATGGTCAATTGATACCCAAACATTTTAAAGTTCTGTTTTATTCCCCCATCCCCAGTCTTGTTTTGGTAACTCACCTGACAGATCTACTTGTACTTTTTCCCACACTTCCTTCCTTTTCCCTGTTTGTTTCTTCAGGCATTCATCCCAGCATTTATTCAGTATCAGTCTCAGACCTTTGTTAGTATCTGGTTGGAGCTGGGAGAAGAGTCACTCAGGAATGAAGCTGAGCTGGCTCTCATCCTCAGAAACTCGGAATGCTGCAAGACTTGTATACCTGGGATACAAAGTAGAATGAGACACATATCACAAGATGATCTGTAACACATCTTGTGCAGGGAAACTGTAAAAAACAGAGACAACAGTACTCCCAGTTAACTAGTGGGTAGGGGAGAAAGATTGGCCAGACTTTCACTGTAGCACTATCTGTCTACCGCAAAACAGGTCCTTGCCCTGACCTCTAATGCTAATGACTCAGGAAGAACAGGTGCAGAATACTAGTGTTGTTGCCTGTGACTAGCATTGTCATGAAGATGTCCCCTGGTTGGCCCTCCCAACCTCCTCCATGAAGCCCTCCTGATAATCTTAGGTAGAGAGAATAGCTCGATCTTAGCTTCTGCTTAGTACCTACAGTATGCCTTGTATTTTAGATATATATTGATCTCAACCCATAGATAAAAGGCCCTTGAGGTTAGAAAATATGTCCAATTCATGTTTTTATTTTAAAGGCTGGCATATTCCAAAGTGTTCAATAAGATTCAGTAAATAAGTCAACAGATACTCATTGAATGCTTATTAAGTGTTGGGCACTACTTTAGACAGAAAAATGTCAATGTTGGAGTGAGATCTGCTCTTACTTCTGGTCCCTATTGCTCTTCACCCTCCAGCTCCCTCCCATGACTTACTGACCATAAGATGCTCTCTGATCTTGTTGGGGAGGTGCCTCGACTTACAGGTCTTTTGGTGCTAATGCCTCATATCTGTGATCAAGGCAACTTGCAGGGTCCTGTCTTGCCTGAATGAATCCTTGGCTTCCACCTGCTCAACTAGGATCTGGATCCTTTCTCTGGTAAAACTTTTCTGACTTTTCTCTTATATATCCCCTGAATCTGGCTCCATCACGCCAAAGCACTGTTGTCACCATCTCTACCCTGGATCTCTTGTCTTTGTGACACATATGGGTTCTCAGGCAAGAAGAAAGGACAAAATTCTCAATATGTATACTACTATAAGTAGACCTGACTATTGAAATAATGAGAATTATGTATTATCAGACTGAAAAAAAGACCATTCAGTAAGAATAATATAAGTTAGTGAAGGAGAGTGAAGTTAAATGGTCTAAGGTCTTCATACCATCTGTAATAAACATAAAAGATATTGAGTAAGTTTGAAATTTTAGAAATCATGTTTAATATTTAAGGTAAATACTTAAAGAATAGAAATAGTATGTGACTCTGTAATAGAAGAAAAACAGAAATAAAAAGAGACAAATCTATAAGAAGTCAATAAAAAGGAAGCAGGAAAAATAGAGCATAAAATAAGATTTTAACCCCTAAATATTAGAAGTTACAAAATTTAAATTGTTAATGTCTCCAGAAAAAACATGAAGAGATTTTCAAGCTATATTAAATATGTATTTACATATCCCAGCATATAAAAATAACATAAAGGAGTACTATATATTGTGTATATATATTTACATATTCTTGTATATGCTTATAAATGCACATTCCTATATATATTATTTTCAGGAGACATGTATAAAATATAAGGATATAAAAAGGTGAAAGATAAAAGGATGGAAAAACACAGCAGGAAAATATTAACACATATCTTAGAAGGATGTATTAATCCTCCTAACAAAATAAACTCTCCACATTATTAGAAATAGTATAAATTTACAATGACAAATAGTTTTATAAAAATATGACTTGATATGTAAGAAACTAAACTATTGCTTTGGAATATATAAAGTAAACATTGACAGAATTATGAGAGAAAAAAGTAAGAATGGAAGATTTTAATCTACCTCACTGTCACAGATGCATCTTGTAGGAAAAAAAAATTCATAATGTCATAAATTTAAGCCAGATTAAAAATTTGACCTAATGGATGGATATAGAACATTGCATCAAACAATTACAGAAAATACATTTCTTTCAGGCACATAAATAATATAAGAATTCATCATTTCTGGACTTTGAGTCAGTATCAACAAATTTTATTATATTAAAATCATATCAAGCATGATCTCCAGCAGAAGGGCAATTAAGCACGAAATATAAAATCAAATAGAATATTCTTACCTAATTGGAAACTTGGAGACACATTCTTAATCAAGTAAGTGTGGACAAATTATGGAAGTATAGTGTTAATTAAGACATTTTTGAATTACTAGCAAAAATATTACTGGACATTTGAGAGATGCAGCCACGAAGCACAGAGCTGGCTCATACCACTTATGAGAACTGACAGTTAATTATTCAGGACATTTCTAACTGGTTGTTAAATTACTGATAGCTTGCAGTTGGTCATGGTGGAGTATTTACAACACAGATATATGGATCTGGCATGATATTTGTTTTTTCTTTCCTTTTATTTTTTTCAACCTGGTTACCATAAAACCATGGGATGCAATCCAATTAGAACATCATACTAAGGGAAATTTATAGCCTCAAAAGAAAGCATAAGTTAGAAAAAAAGAAAGGCTGGAAGTTTCAATTTCAGGAATTAAGAAAAACAAATATGAATCCCAAGAATGTAGGCAAACAGTTAAGATAAATAATAAAATAGAAAATATTATACCAAACAGAAATAAATAGATTAAACAAAACTAAACATTGTTTCTTTAAAAATCTGAATAAAATTTATAAACCCCTGGTGAATTTGATCAAGAAAATAAATATACAAGCAATATCAGGAATGGAAAAGTAAAGATTATTACAGATACTTCACACATTAAAAAGATAGTAGGATATATGAAAAGGTCAATGCCAGCGTGTTTGAAAATAAATAGGAAATATGTAGATTCCTAGAAAAATGTAACTTAGCAAAACCCTTTCCATGAAGAAATAATCTTGAATTGCTCTTTATTAAAAACAAACAAACAAAAAACAACCAAACTTCTCTAGGCTCAGATGGTTTTACCGGAAAGTTCTATAAACATTTAAGGGAGAAATTTTCGATCTATACACATTCCTTTAGACAATAGAATAAAAGGGCACACTGTCCATTCTTTATGAGGCTACAGAAATTTTAATTCTAACATTCAACACAGGGGAAATGAGAAAGCAAAATTAGAGCTTACTCTCATTCATGAATGTAAATGCAGAACATAAACTACAATTAGTAAACTGAAATCAGCAATATATAAAAGAACACATCATGAGTAATTTGAGTTTTTCTTAGGAATGCAGGGTTAGTGGAACTTTGGAAAAGCAATCATGTAATTCACCACATTAATAACAATAAAAAAGGAAATGATGGGATTATCACAGAGATGCAGGGTTAGGATCTATCTGGTAAAACTAAAATTGTTTATGATAAAATTCTTACCAAGGCTTGGCGCCTGCGGCTCAAGTGGCTAAGGCGCCAGCCACATACACCTTCAAATCCAGCCTGGGCCTGCCAAACAACAATGATGGCTGCAACCAAAAAATAGGCAGGTGTTGTGGTGGGCGCCTGTGGTCCCCGCTACTTGGGAGGCAGAGGCAGGAGACTGGTGTGAGCCCAGGTGTTGGAGGTTGCTGTGAGCTGTGATGCCATGGCACTCTACCCAGGGGAATAGCTTGAGGCTCTGCCTCCAAAAAAAAAAAATTCTTACCAAAACAGAAATAGAATAAAATATACTTAGTCTGACAAAGGATATCTACTATAGTCTTATTGCAAATATCACATTTGATATTGAAACTTCGATAATTCTTCTTGTGAAATTTGAAATGAGACAAGAATTCCTGTAATTGCTACATCTAGTCAACTTGGTCCATCCTTCCTAGGTAAATAAAACAATTAAAAGAAATAAAAGTTATAAAAATTGAAAGTGGAGAAAAATAACTGACATGTTCACAGATGATCTAATTAGGTGTAGAAAATCCAAAGGAATTCATAAATTATGCAACAATTTGACATAGTTGTAGTATTCACATTTAATACTTAAACAATGGAATTAATTCATATAATCAAGCATCAAATTGAAAATGAAGTAAAAGAGCTACCATTTACAATAGCATCAAACAAGATGATATCCTTAGGAATAAAGCTAACAAAATATCTTTGTCTATGACCTCTGCCAAGAAAATTAAAAGTGTTATTGAGAAACATTGAAGAAAATAAAATAAGAGGATTTGATGCCAAGTTTATGAATCAGAATAGCTGATTTTGTAAAGATGTCATGTTTTGCTTTGCAACTCCCCACCCCCAAAAAACCTCTCATGAATTTGCATGTTTAGCTCAATAGGCTGATTTTAAAATTTATATGAATATGGAAAGGGCTAAGAATATCCAAGCCACCCTTGAAGTAGAACTCACTCTATCAAGATAAATGGGAAAAACAAGAGTTTTTCAACAAATTACTGGGACTATTAAATGTCTACATAGAAAAAATAAAGTTGGATCTTTAGTGTATACCATACTAAAAAGTCCATGCCAATAGATTAGACTACATATTAGGATATGTAGAAGGAAAATCAATAAAAAAAGATATGACAGCATAAAAAAGGTAAAAACATAAACCACAGAGTGGGAAAAAATATTTATAACATCTATAACAGAACGGTATCAAAAATATTTAAAGAATTCTTCCAAATCTCTAAGAAAAAGACAACCCAATGGGGAAAATAGATAAAGGGCTTAAACAGATGATTCACAAAAAGAAAATCCAAGTGTTACTACATGTAAGATTAATAATCAGTAAATCAAATACATTCATAATGGAATTTCTTTTTTTTTTTTTTTGAGACAGAGCCTCAAGCTATCCCCCTGGGTAGAGTGCCATGGCATCACAGCTCATAGCAACCTCCAACTCCTAGGCTCAAGTGAGTCTCCTGCCTCAGCCTCCCAAGTAGCTGGGACCACAGG
>CAUYQV010099939.1:0-15851 GCA_963574575.1 Galagoides demidoff | reverse complement strand
AGATGGGCAGGGAGGGGGAGTGTGCAAGAAGTGGGTCAGAGGAGGAACTGGAGTGGGAAAGAGCCATGGAGGTCATGGTACTGCATCACGGGAAAAGGTAGAACGTGGCCAGGGAGCCGAGGGCTAGGCAGTGGTCAAACTACAGATGGGTGACAAATCCCATGTCTCTCTTTCATGGACTGTGTTGAGGAGTTATGTAAGTATTTTGAAGGTACAGGGAGGACAGGGATGAGTTTTAACTTGTACACAGAGCGTGTATATGTTTCCAATGGCTGCTGTAACAAATTGCCACAAATGTGGTGACTTGGGAATTTGTTCCCTCATAGTTCTGCCTGCTGGATGCCCAAGTTCATATCTCTGGATTAAAATCAGAGAGTCTTGCAGGGGGTCTTGGGGGGGCATCCTTCCTTGCCTCTTCCAGGTTCTGGTGGTTTGTGGCCCTGTTGCTCCAGTCTCCAAAGCAGGGTCTGCAGACCTCTCTCGGCACTGTCCTCAAGTGACCTGCTTTTCCGGATGTCTGTGTATAAAACCTCCCACCTCTTCCCTCTTATAAGGATGTGTGATTACATTTTGGGCCCACCTGGCTCGGCGCCTGTGGCTCAATCGCCTAAGGCGCCAGCCACGTACACCTAAGGTGACGGGTTTGAATACCCAGCCTGGGCCGGCCAAACAACAATGATGGCTGCAACCAAAAAATGGCCGGGTATTGTGGCGGGCGCCTGTGGTCCCAGCTACTTGGGAGGCGGAGGCAGGAGACTCGATTGAGCCCAGGAGTTGGAGGTTGCTATGAGCTGTGATGCCATGGCACTCTACCCAGGGGAATAGCTTGAGGCTCCGTCTCAAAAAAAAAAAAAACAAAAAACATTTTGGGCCCACCCAAAGAATCTAGATAAGTCACTCCGCTTCACTTTTTAAAAATTTCCAAATAAGATAACAAACGTTCATAGGTCCCAGGGATTTGGATGTGAATATCTTTTTGGAGGAGTATGTTTTTCTGCCTTCCACAGGTTGACATTCTAAAACTATTTTCTTTCTCTCTTTTAAATTTAAAGTTCCTCTGGGGGAGACAAATGTGTATTTTTCTCTCTTTGATTTCTCTCCAGTATTTAGAATAGTGCTTTGGATGTTGCAGGGGCTCAATAAAATTTCTAAGTGTGCTTATGAGAGGGTGAGATATTGCCTGAAGAACCTTCACCTGGCAGTGAAACGGCTCGATGCTGTCCTTTTCAGTAATTCAAAGTGCTGCAGGAAATACTTTGGATAATAATAGTATCAGCTAATTTTTTGAGTAGTTATTGTATGGCAGGTACTGTGCCAAGTGATTTATGAAGACAATTTTTGTGACTATAGAGATAAGCCCAATGGGTTAGAGGTATAATGTAGTAGAAATGGAAGCTCTGGGGACTTAAGAACTTGCCTGAGTCAAGACAACTCCGAAGGCAGGACAGGTCTGAATGCCAGTGCCACAGCCCACACCGCTAGCTATTCTGCATACTTCTCATTGATTATATTTAATAACTATAACTGAAACCCTGTGTCAGGCAAGAATGACACACGGTGCCAGGCTAGCTGAGGGCCACGTGCAGAGAGGTGGCCATGTGAGTTTTTAGCTCTGAGCCTACTGTATGGATAACTCTTGATTATTTGTTGAACACATACATACATCACTGTTATGTTACTTAATTTTTTCAGCCTTGATTTTTCCAGTGGCAATCAGGAATAACACCTGAAAAGGAATATTCAAATATGGATTTAGTTCCAAGACTGGAAGGAAGATTAAACAGGTTATCAGATGGTGTAAAACGTGCTTGGTGGTGTCAGGGTCAGGGTCAGGGTCCTTGAAGTTCTTCTCAAAGAACTTGCTCTGTACTCAGTGGAGTGTAGCTCATGATCCATTTTTCTGTCTGCTTTGCTGATATGCACAACACGGCCTCTGGTCTTCCAGAATCAAAAGAGTAGGTGCCTCTTTTGTGGTCACTGGGAGATTGGAAAGAATGAGGAAGAAGCATGTGGAATGAAGACAAATAGTATTGCCGTATGCAAAAGGACGACGCTCGATTCTGGGAACATAGGGATTGGTGAGTTTGACTTTTGATGCCGGACTGCAAGCTTGAATGAATTATGAAAGTAATAGATGGGGCTTCTAGCCGCAGAAGAGGAAACCAGCTTGGACTTTATATGAAACAAGACCAAAGACTCAGAATATTCTTAGAGGACTTTGTCATTTATTTTTTAAAAAATCTGCTGTAAGCAGGGATAAGAGTAGCCAGAGGCGAGGGACCAACTTCACCTCTGTTGTTGAACATTTGTTTCAGGGGTTCCATTTATACATCAGCATTACCTAAGACGGCCTCTCCCAGAAATAATTTAAGAATCAATAGGGGAGGAAGGCCTTGGAAGTGAAAAAATAACCTGTGGCGTATATTTGAAGAGATTCAAGTCCATTTCTAAAACAGGGAGGACTATTTTTTACTAGTAATCAAAGTAGAGAACAAACATTTGATAAAGGAATCCAGTATCCATTTCTCCCCATCTAACGCCCTGCAAAGTAATGTATATTAAATGAAATGGATGCACGTTTGAAAAGACAAGAGGTCACAAAGAGCTGTTAACTTTTAGTGACTTTAAGTTTTTTTTCACAAGAGTGACATGAAGTGTCTGCTTACGGGAATCTCCCAGGCACTGGTTTTTGTTTTCCTTCTGGTCATGGAAGCCAGATTGGTAGGTGAGACGGTGCTGAAGCTCTAAAGTAGCTCGCTGAGATTTGGGGTGTCTGGCATCTCCTAGGATAATGTGGCAGTAAAGTATTTTGGTCTCAGAACCTGGGGTTGGCATCACCCGCCGCCTGCCCACATTCCCTCCCACCGTGCGGGTCCCTCTTTGGGGGCAGGTGAACACGTGGCAGCCTCTGCCTCTTGCTGCAGCAGAGAGTACAAGACAAAAAAGTCAAATTCCTGACTTTTGATTTCAAAAGCTGATATCTAACAGAAGGAAAAAGATTTGGAAAAATATGTTCATGGACATGTGGTTTCTTGGATTCTTTCTGTCTTTTTTTTTTTTTCTTTTATTGGGGGAAATAATTTAGAGGGCAGCTTAGATGCTGGTGTGCTTTTGAGATGCTTTAAGCTACTTGTTAGGTCAGTTGCCCAAGTATGTTTGGAGAGACATAGATGCATCACCTGGAAGGGAAGCAGAAGTGATGTGCGCATGGGTGACAAGGCAGCGTGCCTCAGCACACTGCCAGGAGAGCAGCCACCCAGACAGGGGCAGACATGGCTGCGGAGGCCAAGAGCAGGGAGGTGCAGCCACGGTCTGGATGGACTGACAGCAGGAGAGCACATACCACATGGGCCACTTGCAGAGCCCTCCTGGGTATTGTGGTCACTCTGAACCTCTTAGAAAGTAGACTTGATCCCTGAAACTTTGCAGGTGGAAGAGAGGGGGAAGTATTGCCAGAGCCTTTGTTTTACCACTAGATAAAACATAATGTGAAAATAGAAATTCTGTTGCACACACATGAAGAGATAGATGTATATTTGGCATAGACTGACCCTGGGGACTGGGATTTATACTCCCTCTGGCACTCTTGTACTCACCACGGTGAAACATGCCCTGGAGGTGCTGTGCGGGGTGGATTCAGGGCCTCAGTGCCCGTGGGTGGTGTGATGTCTGCACAGTCTGGGGGGATCCCAGGGTTCTGTCCCCTGGCCTTCCTAGGTGCCTGTGAGTAACGGAGGCTGGCATCATGACAGATGGGATGCTCGGCCAGACTTCAGAAGAGCAGATGCACTAATAGTACAGAGAGGAGCTTTGTGGCAGAATTGTGCCTAAAGACTCCCTGAGGTTAGGATGGCCTAATACATGAGACAAAGGGACGTGTGCCAGACCCTCAACTTGGGTCCACACACGCCCATGGATGCGCAGGAGAGAGGCGTTTGGGAGGAAGCTGTGTAGAAAGACTTGGAGATTTATATGAAAATAAGCTTAATACAAGACAGAGTTGTGTGACTGCCCAAGAAGAAAAAACAGAAGCCAAGACAAGTAAGATGTGAGCTCTGGGGGTTATTTTATCACCACATCTTAAAGAACCTCCTGTCCGGAAGGCCAGGGGCCCTAATTAATAATAATAATCCTTGTCATCACTGATGCGGAATATCACCTTGCTTTATCTTGGTATCCTCAGGACTCTTTATGTTACATGCAGCTTTAAAGAGTTACGCTGAGTGCCTTACAGTTCAGGCTTAGGGTGATTTTAGATGAGTCTGATCCAGAGGCTCTGGCAATACCACCAGAACCCACCTTTTGGCACCAGCCTGTTTTGGCTTTATTCACTGACTGGCCTGGCACCTGGCATGGCCAAGTGACCTCCTGGTCACTCTGGCCTCCTTTGACACTGGCCAGAGTGGGGACGCTTCTCTGTTGCTGTAGGGAGAGCCTCAGGATTAACTCCAAGGTGCCTGGAAACCACGCTGCTCTGAGTTCTGCTCACCATGGGTGAGAGCTCCAGGGCAGGATGACTGGACCAAGGAGGACAGGGGTGGGGCTCCCCGATGTGTGTATGGAGGCTGAAGAGCAAATGAGGTGGCCATCCTGGGCTGGCCCACTTCACACAAGTATAATTTATGGGACGAAGAAAGTATTTTCACCATATTGCGTTGGCCCTTGTTAAATCCAGAGAATTGTGCTACATTTGGACTACTTTATGTAAAGGGGGAAGATGGAAAATTTTAATTTATTCAGAAAATGAGAAACTTAGACCCCTTACCGCAGCAAGGAATGTGAAAGGAATCTGGGGAGTTTGGAAAAAGGATGGCAGCTTTTAATGACAGGGCTGTCTCTCTTTTTAAGGAAGGCTGTGCCTGTCCGTGTGGCTTAGGAAGGCAGAGCAGGGATAAGAATTCCAGGGAAGGGGCTCCTGAGAGAATGGAAACTGTGGGGAAGATGGCTCTTCTCATTCAAAAGAAATAATAGTAGTTATTTTATTATAGGTTATTGAATGTTCATTGTGTGGCAGGCAGGGTTTTAAAGGTTTTACTGTCGTTCACTCATTAAATCCTCATCACCATCCTATGAACGTTATAATTTCCCTTTACAGAGGGGAACACTGAGGCACAGGAGTTTGAGATAACTAGCCCAAGTCAACAAAAGAAGTCCTTAAACCTGGCACGGCTATCTGAAGATAAATAAGACCCCTTAATGAGTATGTCAGTTTCAGATGTCTCTGAGCAAAGGCGACACCGTTGTAGGAATTTTACAGCTGGAGCTTAAGAATGGGATGAGAGTGGAGATGGAGGTCTCAGGGTTCTGAATAAATCCCAGCCTCCCAGACGGCTGCTGGGGCTTCAGCAAATGATGGGGAAATGACCAAGCCTGAGTGTGAAAACATTACATTTGTGTTTCGATTAAATAATTAATTTGGTCAGTGGAAGCAATTTTACTTAAATTTTACAGTAATGCAAGTGCATTTTTGGAAGGCGTGGCATGTCCTCAAAGGTAGTAAGAATAAAACAGGAGGACGAGGAGGGCAGAAGGATAGGAAGAAGTATCCTTAGGCCCATCTGTTCTCTCAGAGCAAGCCAGAAAACCAGAAAGTTGGGCAATTTGACTCTCACTGAGTTCTTTGGACTTGGCCTTGGGTTATTAGCCAGTATTGAGGCTAATGGATGCCTCATTTGTAGGGATGTTTTAAGAACATTATCTATAAAAACACAGATTTTTTTTTTATCCTATTCTAAGAAATGCTGGGGAAATTTTTTTCTTAGAACCAGGAGAAAATAAGCTGTGTTTATTCTGAGGAATAATGTATACTCTATCCTACAAGCACTGGGAAGTTCATGAGTGATCACATGTTTGCCTTTGCTTTAACTTCGAGGACCCTCAGAGCTGAATTTGCTATTTATAAGCACGGGCATTTAAGACGTACATCCTGTATAGAAGTGTAATCCTTGGCTTTATTTTCTTACCCTTGTTCTGTTTCTCTTTCTATCTGCTTTTTTATCCCACTGCATTTTTGTTTTTCTGTAAGCCACTTCAAATTATTTTTGAAATGAGAGGTAGAAAGAAACAATTTCACTACCCAAAGGTGACTGCTTCATATTTTGGTATAGTTCACTCTAGTTGTTTTTCTATGAATTTTTAAACCAGTGGTGTTCACTCTCTATATGGCCCGTACTATTTGTTTTTGGCTTTTTTGAGTTCATGCGCTTATATAAGCGTTTCCTCATGTTTAAAAAAAATGTGTCATGAATATAATTTTAATATGTATAGCACAGTTTGAAAGGTTCTGCATTTTCCGGACACACTTTATAGTTTTCCACTATTATACGCAATAATTATCTTTGTGTCTAATTTTAGTTTTGAGTTCCTTCCTTAGATAGATGGATAGTTTCATTGGACCAAAAAGTGTGAGTGGAACTTTTGCCTCCTAGTGTTTTCCTGAAAGGGCAGCCCCATTTGGCACAGGTGCTAGCAATACGTGAAAGTATCATGTTTTCTGACCTTGATGCTCTTCAGAGTGGCAGTGTCAATTTCTGCCATACCCAGTAGCATTTGCTGAGGGCTCCTGTGTCCCTTGAAAACTGTTCAGAAGTCTTCACGAAGAGCATTACTGCTCTTTGACAATGTGGCTCTCAATGACCTAAAACTCGATGCTCAAAGAGTGGTCCTTTGAGCTAAGAGCCATGGCTTGGCTCTTGAAGGGCGGACAAGGAGTGGACAAGGTGACGATGTCTGTGATCAGTGACGAAGGTCCAGCATGGCATGCAGCAGTTTCTCCTCGGGTGTGCTTTTCTGATGTGGGCTGCAGTGAGAGAACATCAGCAGACAATGCAGAGATAAAGGGATTTTGACTTCGAGGCTACAAGGGAAAAAGAAAACGCATTTTAAAATGGAGCAATCTGGTCAGCTGGGAAGATGGAACCCTTCTACATAGGGCATGCTATTTGGGCATTGGTTTTTGAAACTCAACCAAAACAATAGATCTGTGATTTGCATGGAATTCAAGAGCCCCCTGCTGCCTAAATGCATCCATAAACTATTCAAGTTCCGTGTCAGCATCTACTTGGTTCTAGTTTATCTCCAGTAGGGAATGTCACAGATACAGAGAACTAAGAGTATGCCTCTGTTTATCCAACAATTATTTTCTAAGGACAGAGGTAAATGCAGTGAGATAGGGTCTGAGGATATGGATATAGGTCTGACAGTCAAGTCCTCAAACTCATCCCAGAACAAGTGCTACGTATCTTATTGCTGAATATCACTATGGCCACCTTTGAAGTACTGCCCTTGGGAAGCTATGCACCAATGCCAGTGTGTAGTCCATCCTCATTCCAATTTTGGAACTCTTTTTCTGGAATGGTCATCAGAGCTGTCATTGTATGAGATTGGACAATTAAGTTTGTGAAGTCATCATACAAAAAGCGCTTAGAAGGGGGAGTAGTTGCTGGTGTTGGTGCATAGCTTCCCAAGGGGACTACTGTGAAGGTGACCTTAGTGATATTCAGCAATGAAATGTGTAGCACTTTTTCTAGGATGGGTTCTTTGTTGTCTCATCTTGTATGAGTATGAGATTAACTCTGTTTTCATGAGATTACGGATAAATGGGGGAAACTGAGGCATGAACCATTGCAAATGGTGAGCCATGTAACACGGGTATGGAAAAATTCTTTGATTACATGCTGAAAGGAATTGACTTTCCCTTAACCCTTTAGAACTCTGTTCTAGATTTTGTTCCTTCTGTGTTGGTTCTTAGCCATGTGGAAGAGAAGGATTTATTAGTGTGTAGTGGGAGCTACAGGTCCTCTGTGTGGAGGGCACCAGGCTCAGGTGCTAGGAAGGACAGTGAGCCACAGTTTGCTCCCGTTTTGGCCCAAATCCCATATTACTGTGGCCTTCTTTTCAGCACCTATGCTATTAGGGCCTGGGCATGACAGTTTCTGGCAATACTACCCCCAAATGCTCAAACATGGTACCATTGTATTTGTAAGAAGGGCTGATCTCATGCATAGCTGTGGCCTCAAATCACTCCCTGTGTCTCTTCATTCCAAATGGACTCCTCTGTTCAGCAGGACCTCAGCCAGGTTGGGAACCCTAGCTTTACGAGCTTCCCTCAAGTCTGATTTATAGGACTTCAGCTTCTTCAATTCACAAAGGTACACCAGAAAGGAATTGGAATTGGTGTGAAATGTGCCAGTCTTCAATACCTGGAGAAATTCTCATCTTGTTAAAATTGATTTTTGATACTAGTGACGGCACAAAAAGTCATGTTAGAGTATCTCATACCTGTTATTGTTTTCATTTTTTAAAGGGATTCTAGGAAAGGGGACAAGGATCCTTATTTTGTGTTTCTCATATTTTTTTTTCATGTTGTTGGCAAATAAGTACTCAGTGAATAGCTGATTTGATTTTGATTCTTCGAGATAGTTCCTCACTGTTCGGGTATTATAAAGTGTCCGTGTTCCTTTCAAATGGGAGACCCTCAAGAAGAACTATTCCATGTTTTATTATCCTGATAAAATTATGAGGACAGTAGTCCTGAGGCCTTGCTGTAAAGAAAGAAATCAAAGCAGATCTTCATTTAGAATATGAAGCAATGTAGAACAGAATCCCCAAGAATGGAAAAGTTCCTTATTGATTTAAGGAAGCACTTTCTATTGATGATATTTTGATAGTAGGTATAAAAAATAATCTTATATTGCTTAAGGTATATATTAATTTAAAATAGGCTGACTGTGCTACAGTGGTTGATAAATGTCTGTGTTTCAGTGGCTTAATTTGAGAAAGATTTATTTCTAGTTCCTTTAAAGACCAGTTGAACCTTTTTCTATCTTGTTATTTCATTTAGAACATGTGGCCTTTGAGGTCAGCACAACTGGAGAAAGAAGGGGTAGGAGATCGTGTAGGATCCATTTAAGGTCCAGATTGAAAAATGGTTTCATGACTTGGGCCCATATCCCATTGGTTAGCATTTAGAAAGATTGGCTCCATCTAACTGCAAGAATGACTGAGGAATATAGAATAACACATAAGTATTTGGGAAGCGCCAATAGTTTCTGTCAGAAGGGAAAAGGAAATGTATTCGTTCATATAACTAAGATTCTGGGAGAAATGTGAGATCAGGTAAGGCTTGATCCAGGTCTTAAGTGAGGCTCCAGGGGCCTACAGTCTCTTTTATTCTCCTTTCTCAGTTTGATTTAGACACATTGTCTCTTATTTAGGACATATTACTCCATAGCTCAGAATTATGCCTTCTTGCCTTAAAATTAGTTAAAACCCCCAAACATTTCTCTTCTATTGAAATTCTGGGTCTGCCTTTTATTGGCCCACAAGGCTTCATGAGTCTTCTCTGAATCAGTCACTGTGCCTAGGAGGATGGGATGGGCTTAGACAGATTGGTTCAAGCCTAGACAGTAAGCTTTCCCTTTCACACCTGGAGTGAACCAACTCCAATTACTCAAATTACTTGGAATGAACTGGGGGAGGGGAATATAGAAAATAGTTTGGGACACTGTTACCAAAAAGGTGTAATGGATGCTGGGCAGTTAACAAAACAGCAACATTCTACTCTTAAGGTTGTTTTAATTTTAAAACTAACATTCAACAAATATTCGATTTTCTTTAATATTTAACTGTCAAAGGAATCTTGTATTGTTGCCCAGACGGTTACTGAGTATAGAATTTTCCCCTCCCGGAGAAGTTACTCCATCCTTTGAGTGATTGTTTGAATGTAATGTAAGCTTTTGTTTTCTATGGTTGTAATTTTTCAGAGTCCTTAATTAGATGTAAAAACTATGCACAATGGAAATTACTGTTCTGAATAAATATTTGCATTATGTGCTGTTAAAAGCAGTATCAAAACACGACAACTGCTTGTTTTACAAGCATTCAATATTTTGAAATGTGAAATCACTACAACTACTGAGAATTCTATTGAGAGGGAGAGAGAGCAGCTCAAATATTATTTACATTTTTCAGGGGAACAGTGTCAACAATAGGAGAAAAAAACAGTAGTTTTGATGTACAGCAATGTTAAAAAAAAAAAGACAGCTTACAAATGAGTTCCGCCTTATCCCTTTAGGTTCTGCATATCTGCCTCCAGTAAAGCGTTTTGCTTGATTTCCTTAATTAGGAAGGACACATTAGGGAGTTGGATTTTGCCTGTAGTTCAGACAAAAGTAACCTTAATAAAGGCAAACAACTTCGAAGATGTTATAGAGAGCCTAATGTTTAAACTTTGGAAAGGACTGAAGCTTGCAGTGTGCATTTGGGCCAAATGTCACTTTTTTACTATCTGAAAGTAATTTTCCCGGAATTGCTTTGCATGTGTCAAAGAGATTTTTTTTGACAGGGAAGGGAAACTGTTATTAGTATTATCCTTTTACAATTTAAATTTAAAAGCATGCTGCGTAAAAGGATGTAAAGCACATAAAATAACACAGCAGTGGCGCCTATGGACCAATAAGTCTTCAATAGATAGTGACGAAGAAACACATCATGTATTTTGCCATCCAGTTTCTTGCCTTGGTGTTGGAGGTGTGGCTTGAAATTGACAAATGATGTCTAGTGCTGCACTGTGGACTGTAAATATATTTAATGTGGGCTCTGCTAGGGATGTCTTATTAATACTTTGAAACCAAGAGATTTTATTTTATTATTTTTTTCTCTTAATTATTTTATTAAATAATAACTGTGTACATTAATGCATTTATGGGGTACAGTGTGCTGATTTTATATATAATTTGGAATGCTTACATCAAACTGGTTAACAGTTAACCAGTTTGGCTGACTTAATTATTGTGTTAATACATTTATACTCTTAACAGATTTGATATGTACCCTTGCACTATGCACCATAGGTGAGGTCCCACTGATTACCCTCCCTCCACCCAGCATCACCCCTCCCCTCCCCCCTTCCCTAAATCAGGAGATTTTAATAACATGAAGATTTTCTTGCTTCTCTTGAGGTTGAAGCAGCACCGACCTAGGATGTGTCTGTCAATAATCAGCTCCAGCTCAGCGGCTGCTTCCCCTGATAGGCGGGGAGGAGCCAGCTGTCGGCACAGGGTCCTGTCTCCCGGCAATGCTTCTTTATCCCCTCACCTTACCCACGGCTGGGCTTTAACTTCTGTGTTTCCTATAGTGCAGAAATCATTCTCTGTACTCAGATCTCTTTCAGAAGCAGGGAAATGCAAGACTAGTGCCTGCTCTGTGTTTCTTGAATCTGAAAGGCATCACGTATTGGCATTACCTCTAACGCTGGTGATGTAGAAATTTACTATTGCTTCTGTGCAATATTTACCTTTAATTTCAAGAACCTGCTTGATTAAGCTTCATGATTTGTTTTTATGTGATTTGTATAGATCGAGTCCCTTTAAACTAGGTTATATGAATGGAACACAAAGACTTGCCAAGGGGTTTGTGAGTGGGGGTGTTTTAAAGGGAATTAGTTTTCACATCCTCAACTTCTGTATTTTTTTCTTAACTTGATCTGTCCACATTAACTATCAATTACCTGTTTATCTCCCCCCTCAACACACACACTCACACACACTCTTGATTTTTTCAATAGAGACACACCCCTTTTTGTATCTAATGTCTTACTATGCTTCATTCCCCAGATGTAAAAACCTCTACAGTTCCAAAAGTACAGTTAGAAAATTCCTTTAATAAAGAAAGCATAATACTCATATCTTACAGCTCATTAAAAGATGCATTCACAGTAAAAATTACCTTTTATTTTAAAAGGCATTTATTAGAATGTGTAATATATTTATGTTGTTTTGATTATAAAGTAATCCATTCAAATACTGCCAATTTGAAGAAATTTTTAAATACTGAGAATCTTACAGTGAGAAGAAACCGTAAAAGGTTTCAGGTCAATATATGGACGCAGTTATACACAATATACAAATACATTGTTGTAGGAAAATGCAGTTGGGTAACAGATACATAAGTTTCATGCTTCAAAGTTTATTATGTTAGAGGAAGATGTGGTGAAGGAACCGAAATGAAATATGAATTTGAGGAAAAAAGAACAGTAATATTTCTGATTATCAGGGAAGAGCTTTTCATGGATTTTATAAATGGGAGGTGGGTGTGAAGCCGTTCTGTTATTTACATTCCAATGGACACATTTAAAAGAGTGATATGACAGCTTAATTTGAAAATGTCAAGATTTACAATATACACTGGAAACTTCATCCTTAGCAACTATTGAAACTCCAGTGAAGAATATTAGCTATCAACTTTAAAATGTGCAAGTGGCAGTAGGTATGTAGTTACAGGAGCAGTGATGTTGGAAGACCCTTGTTTACAGAATCATTTGCAGAGCTTTGCAGTGTTCCAGTGCCCAAGCCACAGTGTAGTCTAATGAAATCAGAGTATGCCAGGATCAGACCAGGCATTGGTATTTTGGAAAGCTTCCCCAAAGATTCTGATGTGCAGTCAAGGCTGACAACCCCGGAGCAAAGCCTTCAGTGGAGGCTGTCTATGTGTGTAATGATTCAGAACTGTGACTGCACGTTAAGATCACATCAAAAGGTATTTGAGAGGGGAAGTGTGATTTGCATAGAGTAAAGTTTTCACCTTTTTTGGGTATAGGTCTATGAATTTTGACAAATGCAGTCTTTTTTTTTTTTTTGAGACAGAGTTTTACTATGTCACCTTCAGTAGAGTGCCATGGTGTCATAGCTCACAGCAACCTCAAACTTTTGGGCTTACATAATTCTCTTGCCTCAGCCTCTCAAGTAGCTGGGACTACAGATGCCTGTCACAATGCCTGGCTATTTTTTTTCTTTTTTTTTGGAGACAGAGTCACACTATGTTGCCCTTGGTAGAGTACTGTGGCATCACAGCTCACAGCAACCTCAAACTCTTGAGCTTACGTGATTCTCTTACCTCAGCCTCCCAAGTAGCTGGGACTACAGATGCCTGCTACAATGCCCAGCTATTTTGTTGTTGTTGTCATTGTTTAGCAGGCCCAGGCCGAGTTCGAACCCTGCAGCCTGGGTGTATGTGGTTGGTGCCCTAACCACTGAGCTACGGGTGCCAAGCCTGCCCAGCTATTTTTGTTGTAGTTGTCCTTGTTGTTAGCAGGTCTGGGCCATATTTGAACCCACCAGCCCTGGTATACGTGGCCAGCACTCTAACCACTGCATTACAGGCACTGAGCCTTGACAAATACAGTCTTATAACCTCTGCTACAATCAAGATACAGAACTTTTCCATCACCCCCAAAAGTTTCCTCTTGCCCCTTGATAGCTGGGCTCTGCCTTCATCTCTTTCCCCTGAAAACTACTGATCTGTGTCCTGTTCTTATGGTTTTGCTTTCCCCAGAATGTTATATAAATGATGTCATATAGTATATAACCTTTTGATTTAGGCTTATCCTACTTAGCATAAGGCATTTAATATTCTTACAGGTTGTTGAGTGTATCAGTAGTTCATTTTTTTTTCTTACTGAAGTATGCCATGGTATGGATGTACCAAAATTGATTATCCATTTGCCAGAGTGGTTAATAGTATTGGTATTATGAATAAAACCACTATAGTTAATAGTGGTTTTAACCACTATGGTTAATAGTATTGGTATTATGAATAAAACCACTATAAGCACTTGTGTACAGGTTTTGGTGTGAACATATGTTTTCATTTCTTTGTGGGTAAATTCTGGGATGAGATTGCTGGGTCCTGTGTGAAGTGTGTGTTTAACTTTATAAGAAACTGCCAAACTGTTTTGCAAAATGGTTGAACCATTTGGCATGTCTGCCAGCAAAGTGTACGTTTCCAGCTGTTCCGTGTCCTTGCCAACACTTGATATTTTCACATTGTGATTTTTATGTTAGCTAGTCTAATACATGTGTAATGGTACCTCATTGTGGTTTTAATTTGCATTTCCCTAATTACTAATGATGTTGAGCAGCTTTCAATGTGATTATTTGCCATCTGTGGATCTTCTTTGGCTAACCACTCAAATCCTTTGCTATTTTAAAATGGATGACTAATTTGGGTGGTCTTACTATTCAGTTTTGAGAATTGTTTATTTATATGGAAGTCTTTTATTATATACATGATTTGAGAATAATTTTCTCGGTCTATTACATATCACTTTTTAAATTTGTCTTTTGCAGAGAAGACTCATTTTGATGAAATCCAATTTATCCTTTTTTTTTTTTTTGCTTTTATGAAATTGCTTTTGTTGTAGTATCTTAGAAGACTTTGCCAAACCATAGGTCACAAAGCTTTTCTCTTATGTGTTCTATCATAACAGCTATAGGTTTAACATTGTGGACTATGACCAATTTTTGGCTAATTTCTGTGTATAGTGTGGATCAGTATTCCCTTTTTTTCCATATAAATGACCCCAGTTGTTCCTGCATAATTTATTGTAAGGTTTGTTATTTCTCGCTCTCTTTTTTTGAGACAGAGTCTCACTTTATCGCCCTTGGTAGAGTGCTGTGGCGTCACAGCTCACAGCAACCTCCAGCTCCTGGGCTTAGGTGATTCTCTTACCTCAACCTCCTGAGTTGTTATTTCTTTTTTAACTTAGCCTTACATTTTTGTCATGATCGTTTGACCCTTTGTGGTAGATATTCCGAGCATTCCATATTGTTCCTGATCTATGTGTCTATCTTTTTACTATTACCACATTGTCTCGATTACTGTTCTTTATGATAAATCTTAAAATTAGGTAATGTGAATCTTCTAATTTTATTCTTTTCTGAAACAGTTTTTGCTATTATGATTTTTTTTATTTGCAATATAAATGTTGGAACTAGCTTGGTGCAAAGGGTAAAACTAAACAATGGACCTCCTCAAAACAAGAGGAACGGAAGTCCACCATACCTATCAATTCTCTCAATAAATGTGAATGGCTTGAATTCCCCACTGAAGAGGCATAGGCTGGGTGACTGTATTCAAAAAGCACAAGCCAAATACATGTTGTATTCAAGAAAGACATGTAATCTCTTAGGATAAAGCAAGACTCAGGGAGAAGGAATAGAAAACAGTGTTTCAGGCTAATGAAAATCAGAAGAAAGTGGGGGGGGGTTGCAATCTTATTTGTAGATACAATTGAACTTAAACAACAAAAATAAAGAAAAACAAAGATGGATGCTATGTATTGGTCAAGGGAACAATACAACAAGAAGACGTTTCAATCCTAAACATCTATTTACCCAACTTAAATGACCTCAGATATTTAAAATGAGCACCAACTGAACTGAACAATATGATATCCCCCAATACTATAGTAATTAGGGGCTTTAACACCCCTCTGGAAAAACTATACAGAACCTCCAAGCAGAAACTGAAGAAGCAATAGACTTAAACATGACCTTAGACAAATGGACTTAACAAACATATACAGAACATTTCATCCTAATGAACTTGATATATTCTTTTTGCCCATGGATTATCCTCCAAAATTGATCATATCGTTGGGCACAAATTACACCTCAACAAATGTAAAAGAACAGAACTTATACTTTGTATCTTCTCAGACTACCATGGGATAAAAGTAACTCAACTTCTGAATTTCCAAAGAAAATAAACAAACAGATCTTACTGGGATTTTGTTAGTAACTGCATTGAGCCTGCAGAAAATCTGCCTTAGTAGTAATGAGAACTGCCATTTTAATAATGACACATCTCTGTTTCATGGGATATCTGACCATTTATTTATTTAGATTTTTATCATCACTGTTTTATAGTTTTTAGTATATAGATGCTGCACCTATTTTTAGATATAGCTGCAGTTTATACCAAAGTGTTCCAGATTTTGGGGTGCTATTGGGAATAATATTCTTTTAAAAAATTTGAATTTATAGTTCTCAAGCAAAAGATACAACTTAATT